>JAJOOO010006890.1:0-22150 GCA_029582685.1 Solanum piurae | reverse complement strand
ATTATCATGGCTATGTTATCATGCTATAAGTAAAAGTGAAAATCTATTTTTAAAATAGTGAATTTAACATAAAAACTAATAATTCAATGAACTACTACGTTGATACCATTCATTTAGAAAAATTAGGAAGAAACTCCTTCGTTTGGGGGAAAGAATAAAAAATAAAAAAACAACGAAGAGATATATTACCCAAATCATATGCCGTTTTTCATATATGTTAATATTATTGTCTCTCCCACAACTTTTTGCCACTATTAACTCATGAAAATGGTAAGAAAAAAATACAAGTGTGAATTGATGAATGATTTGCTACAATTTTTCACCAACTTTTTCTTATGAGGTACCTCAAATTTTGTTGCATTTCGAACTTAATTGTTTTTTGCGAAAAACACTTGAATTTTTTTAAGAAGGACAAGAGTAGAGAACTTATAGAAATTGTAGTTTAAAAGTGTGAGGAAACCCCTCTTTTTATAGCAACCAAATAGTAGTATGAATAGGTGTTACTTGTGCGTTATCCAAAAAGTCACAACCTTTCGAAAAAGTCACTGCTTATCAGAAAAGTCACAGCCCTTTGAAAAAAGCACAACTCATCAGAAAAGGCACAATCCTTTAGAAAAGTCACAATCCTTCGAAAAAATCACAACCTTTCGGGAAAATCACAACTCATTAAACAAGTCACAACCCTTTGGGAAAGTCACAACTTATTATTATTATTATTATTACTACTACTACTAGTACTAGTACTAGTATAAGTACCCGCACGATGCGCAAATAATATTAACTCCGTCACTTACATCTTCTTAAAAATCTACTAATTTCAAAATTTCAATTCTCTTTATATTTATTCAATCACTTAAACATGATAACATTTTTTGCTTTCGTGTTGTTCTTTTTATTCTTATGATTGTTTTTTATATATATTTCATTGGTTTATGACAACTAAATCTTTAGCATTTGAAGTGACGAGTAATACATAGATAACGGTGGTTGTATGCAAATGATTTAGGTAGTAATTTGTAATATGTATGTTATTGATGTCAAGTTTGAACATGTCTGTATAGTGATAATGAAAGGATAAATATAGGTATCTTTCGGTGGATTCTACTTCTATTTGGTAGATCTATTGAGGGATCTTCCAGGTCAGCGAAGAAACACTCTCATATTTACACTTAATGGAGAATTATGTCTATTTTTGTAATTATATCATTATGTAGGTAAAAAATGAATAACTCTAAATGGAACTTGATTCTTGATATTTTATGGGACTTTAAAGTCTCTAACGCTATATAATTTCAAATCTTCATTTTAAGTTGTATAAAAATATGTTTGATATCTTGAGAAGTTGTCATGTCTTGAAATTAACGACACGGTTTCATCTTTTGTTGAGTTAGCTAAGGTGAGTCAAAATCATTATTTTATGAGAATTTACACTTTTTGCATTTATTTTTATTTGATAAATTAAATAAAAAAAACATTAACATTTTATGGTAAGTTTTTATGTTTTATACTTATTCAAACAACTAATAAATTGTAACACCTTGTATTCTACGTGTACTAGTTCTATATATATAACGCTTATAAATTGCCTTGTGGTATGGTTATGGACTCGGTTTCCTATGCGACTAGTGACAATAGAATAAGTTTAAAGTGAACTATCAGTAGATTTTAATGCGACCCGATTAAGTTGACGTCGATAGAAGTATTTAAACTTGAGATCGTAAGGTGGTATTTAGGGCTGGGCATTCGGTATTTCGGTTCGATTTTGGTTTTTTTTCCCGGTTTTTTCGGTTCTTGGAATAAGTGTACCGAATACCGAACCGAAATAATTCAATTCGGTTCGATTTTTTATTATTTCGGTTCGATTATATTATTTCGGTTCGGTTTTTGTTAGTTCGGTTTTTTGTTAGGGAAGAACTACAGAAGAAATCTTGAAAACAAAATATCAAATACATTATCTGTAGTGCTGCTGGTCGCCGATCGGATGTTGTTGGTCGCCGGTCGCCTGCTATTGCATAGGAGTGGGGGTTTTACCCTCTGCGCACCCAAAGGGTAGCGGCTGCGGGTTTTTCTTGTCATAAAAAAAAATATAGGCTTAGGGAAGGTTAGGATATCATTAAGGTATAAGTGACTACACCCTCCTTGAAGACTACACAACAACTCATCATTTCCAACTTCCTCCACTTTTCAAACCCATGAACATTCCATACTATTTTTCATTTTTCTTTTCTTATTTCGACTCTATATGCTCCACATGCAATCATTTTCAACTTTTGGAGGATTCAAATCTCATTTATTCATTTCTTTACTTTCTTTTTCAATGTTGTTTTCTTTCTATAACACTTCCCATTCATCCCTCAATCTTTCTTCCTCTTTTTTTTTTATTTTATATCAAGCCCTCATGTGGTAAGCATCTCTACAATCAATTTCTCATAACACTCACAACTTAGACTTTTAGCCCCAACTTTAAAAACCTCAAGTTCAAGGAGGGAAGGGTTCAAAAGAGGATTACTTTTTTCAAAAGGGATAAGACTTGTAATGTGGTTGCCAATAAAAAGATTAGCGTCAAAGCAGATAACAACAAATTTATTTAGTGCAAAGGTGGATATTTAGGCCAAGTGGACTTCAAGAACATCAAAGAAAGCCTATGATCATTTCTCCAACCAAACTCAATCAAGACCAACATTTCAAGACCAACCGGGCAAATTCTAGGTGACAAAACAAACACAAGGCATTATTCAACAACTCACCACACATGGCCTGCAAATCAATCAAGATAGTTCAAAATCTTACTTCCTTTTCAAAATACAAGTAGCATTGAACATTTCAACCGCTAACGAATCAAAAGTCACAAAAAGAGTTGTCACAAAAATCATTCATAACTTGCCCAACCTTTTAAAAATAGAGAGGTATGCTCAATACTATTCACATGCATGACTATGCTCTTAGTACCAACCAAGTTAAAACCATCCCAAAAAGATGATATTTTTGCCCTTAACAAAGTAGTCAACCAATCTATTATCAGGCAACCTAATGCATCTATTTGGGAACGACTACTTAGACTTCGTCACAATCAGTGCCAATCAAATGCTCACAAGAAATCGAAGATTTAACAGTAAGAAAATCGTCACTCTCTATCCATGATCGGGTATCGTTAATCCAATTCTTATTATCTAAACAAAAACAAAGAAGCGACAAACTAAAAATCAAAAACTATAATAAACCAATCCAACACAATATCAACAGAAACATCCACAATATTAAAGCCCGACAAGGGCACACCAATCCATAACAAAAAAAGAAAAGTACGCCCGACAAAGGCATAATCACAATATGCGGAAACAATCAACAAAATGAGTACAAAGGATGCAACTCCACCTGAAAATGAGACTCTGTCCTCATAGTCCAATTATCAAAAGAGAATACAAGGGACTACCCAAGCAAAAGAATATTACAGGGAAAAGATTGAGAAGGCAATGTCATTAGGAAGTAGTATGATTGGAAAAATGGTCTTAGAAAATAGTTATTGAGCATAAGATGAAACTAACCAAAATTGACTATAATGTTGAATGAAGTACATGGTAGCCTTAGCAAGAACCTGCCAGAAAACTTAACTCAGCACTGATCCTGCACCCATAGCCATAGCCGGCAAATTGATCAACATAGCCTTTCATAACTCAAATCAATCAGTAGATGCTTTTGCTCAATCAGTAGATGATTTTTCTCTGAATAAGCAACTTCTTATAACAATAAACAAGAGTACGTAAAGATCCTACTTATTATCTCAAAAAGAGAAGATACATAAATAGCATATTGTTTCCCTGTATTCACTTTATCAAGCATACAAAAGTCTGCCTTTTGTTGCCTACCTAATGCCCTTTGACACCAATCTCAATGCAACATCCCATTTTATTATTATTATTATTAAATGATCTTTTAGATGATAACATGAATATCATCCTTTTACAAGCAGTATGTTGTACACAAAAGAAGCCACGAAAAAATCTACACGAAATGCTCTTAAATCCTTAATTTGGTCCAACGAATAACAGTCTTGTATTTTGTATTTTGTTTTACTATCATAATTCACATTAGTCGCCAGCATCATAAGACATCGGTATTCTATACTCTTAGTAATGTCAATGTGCAAGAGATAATAACCCAAATCACCAAGTCAAACTCTTACTTAGTTTTTAATAAAATACACAACTTTTTATACATTCTTTTTGACAAGGTAAATTTCTCGATTTGTGCACGTCATCCAAATTATATTTATACATAAAGGTGTCTGATAAAAAATTCATCAGTTTATTTACCATTTACGGTTTGTGAAATAGATAATAAATAACAAAACCCATTTCTGCAAGAGCAAAATAAAGAGGAAAACACCACTCAAGCACAAAGAAGGACATAATACTTGCTAGCAAGAAAGGTGGATGTTCATGCACTCGTTCATGTACAACAGCTATTCAGAGCTTATTTAAAGCCTAATGTTCACTACAAAAGTTCAGTAATCTTTTTGGCACTCAAATCTTTAATGAAATTGTAAAGGGGAGGAGGAAAAGGTAGGTTGAGGTAACCAAGTATACATATATACTCACATGCAATCAACATGAATGAAGTAGACAGATATACTCACATGCTATCAACATCAGTGAAGTCTCTTTTCACCAGCAAGGCCGTCAGCTGATAAAGTTCACTTGGAACAGGATCATTTACTTTCAGGCGTTGGTAGTTTTGAAACTTAAACCCCAGAATCTGGGAGGCATGGGACTGCAAATAATGGAGAGAAAATGGAAAACAAATGCACTTTCAAGACTGGGAAAGGTCCACAAAACAACAAGACAACCACAATTATACCTTGGGAAATATGGGTAACAAGTCCAAAAATATAGTATTAACAGGATGACATTCAAAACCTTTATAATCACACGGAGCTTTCAAAAGTTTAAAAGGAATGGAAGTCCAAAAATATACTATTACCAGGCTGACATTCAAAACCTTACTCCGTTTAGCTCTAGTTTTAAAAATCCTCAGACGATTCTTCTCTCTTCCTCATTCAAACCATTCTAGTTTGAGTTCTCATTCATTTTTGTACACGATTAACTCAATAATTAAGTCTAAACTACTAACTTATACAGTTGAATACTGTTGAAATAAAAAATGAAACTCACCATTTCCGACGCCACTGGTTCCTCCTCCGTGAGAGTTTTCAAAATCCTCAGATGATTCTTCTCTCTCTTCCTCATTCACACTGCTATTTTCTTGATCGCTATACCCTAGTTACTCAATTAGTATGATCGGACGATTCTTCTCTCTCTTCGTTAAGAAAGGCCAAGGATTTGAAACTAAGACCTTAGAAAAAGAACATACATGTCAGCTAGCCTTTAAGAACAGAAAAGCTACTCAAAAATCTTTAAAACACTACTTCAAGAACAAGGTCCATAATAACCAGAAGTACAAGGTGAAAGACATGAGATAGGATGCGGATGATAACACTTCACTTATATCATTTATTCAAAGATGAAGAGCGTTGAGGGGCTTGTCATAGAGAAACTTGAGGGTAGCTGTATTGATGATTTCAAACAAGCTGGAGGATTATGCTCAAGAATTGAGGGATAACAACAAATTGGAGGCTTATGCTCAAGAATTGAGCTTTAAGTAAAATATTGGCAGGCAAAGAGGGGCAAACAATAGGGAATAACAATTATGCATTATGTAGTGGTTTTGGTTTGTTATGTAATGGCATAATGAAATTTCTTATTTTGTCGTTTCTTGTTGTGAATCATCCTTAAAAGTGGTTGTATTGGTTCACTTCAAAAGATTTGGTTGTTTTGTGACTGGTCATGTATGTCAAAGGCAATATAGTCTTGTGATTGTAAAACAGTGTTTGGATGTTTTCTGGGTTAAAACATATATAGTCTATCTATAAAATGTTATTGAATTTTACATTACTTTGTGTCTTGTGGGGTGCAAAATGTACGTCTTATGAGTTGTGGATTAATATTTTTGTGAACGTAATTAACAAATTGCAGTGTTCGTTGATGCAAAATGCAACATCTGTACGCTTACAAATAAGATAAAACTATGATTTTTTCTTTAGCCAACACCAGAATTTTCATTACTAGGCAAAACAACAATTCTGTTGATTTGAGCATTACAATCAATTATCAACCTAGAAATTTCAGAACACTTCTTCAAATCTGCAGATTTCTTTCATTTGAAAACAACATCAAGTCACAAAACTAACCTAACCAACTAATTATAATAATCTACCACAAACAAACAAAAACACCACACTACATCATCTTGGCAGTTACAAACCCAACAATAATTTCCCAAGAAATGACAAGCAAGCTTATCAGTTGATGCACGTTCAACTCCCAACTTCGGAACTTTATCATCCAAAAATGTCCACTTTCTTCAAATTGCACTTCTATTACCACCCTCCTTTTCTTAAATTGGTAACGTTGTATACTTAATGCTGGAAAACTTCAAAAATAACCAAATAAAAAAGTAGGAGGAATCTCCTAGTTCTAATTCATCTATGTCTATCTTTTTGCACCAATAATAAAAAGATACAATTCCATAATTCCATTTAACTTTATGGATGGAATTGGACAAAAGTAAGCTGCTATCTCACTAGACAAAAGAACTGATATTTACTTTCTGAAAGAAAAAGAGAGACCCAAAAGCTATAGTCAAAATATAAAACCAAGAGAAAAGACAGTCGAACAATTACATACATAAAATCAGTCGGAACAAAGTAAAGGTGAACAGATGGCCAGAACACACACACTGGCAAATGCAAAGGTCAACTCATAATATGGAACTTCGAAATCAAACTTACCAGTCATCCACTTCAAGAAATCCCATAAGCAAGCTCAGGGGTTGACTATTTTCTAGCTCCGAGGAACACTCAGCAACTGCCTCTGTTTCCATGTCAAATGCAGCATGCAGTTCCACTGTCACATCTCCTTGATTCTCTTCATCCATGAGATCCTTCCCAGTAGCAGCTAGAATTATTCTACCTATTTTTTTAGCCTACATGAATCCAAGAGGAAAGCTAAAATAACCCACTAACCAAACAAGCACACAAAATTTCAAGCTAAAATACCCGCACTGAACAGATGTATTCACACTAGAAAATGTTGGAACCTCATCAAGTCTATTAGCTGAAAATGCATTGTAATGGTCAAAAACATCCTCCTCTTTTGGAAGTGAATGTGCATAACTGAAACAAAAACCAGGTCGCCACTAGCATTAAGTTGAATTAAATCCAATAGTCCAGGTTACCTACCAAGAGCCAACTAGAAAGCCCAATTAGGCTTTGGGCCTTTCACAACTCAAATCAATCAGTAGATGCTTTTGCTCAGAATAAGCAACTTCTTATAACAATAAACAAGAGTATGTAAAGATCTTACTTATTATCCCAAAACGAGAAGACACATAAATAGCATATTATTTCCCTGTATTCACTTTATCAAGCATACAAGTCTCTGCCTTTTGTTGGCTACCTAGTGCCCTTTGACACCAATCTCAGTGCAACATCCTATTTTATTATTACTATTATCATTAAATGATCTTTTAGATGATAGCATTCATGTTATCCTTTTACAAGCAGTATGTTGTACACAAAAGGAGCCACGAAAAAATATACATGAAATGATCTTAACTCCTTAAAAATATTTTATTTGGTCCAACGAATAACATTGCCTTTGATTTTCTATTTTGTTTTACTATCATAATTCACATTAGTCGCCAGCATCATAAGGCATCGGTATCCTATACTCTTAGTAATGTCAATGTGCAAGAGATAATAACCAAAATCACCAAGTCAAACTCTTACTTAGTTTTTGATAAAATACACAACTTTTTATACATTCTTTTTGACAAGGTAAATTTCTCGATTTGTGCACGTCATCCAAATTATATTTATACATAAAGGTGTCTGATAAATTTTTTATCAGTCTAATTAAACATCTACGGTTTGTGAAATAGATAATAAATAACAAAACCCATTTCTGCAAGAGCAAAATAAAGAGGAAAAAAACACTCAAGCACGAAGAAAGACATAATACTTTCTTGCAAGAAAGGTGGATGTTCATGCACAACAGCTATTCAGAGCTTATTTAAAGCCTAATGTTCACTACAAAAGTTAAGTAATCTTTTTGGCACTCAAATCTTTAATGAAATTGTAAAGGGGAGGAGGAAAAGGTGGGTTAAGTATACAGATATAGTCACATGCTATCAACATGAATGAAGTAGACAGATATACTCACATGCTACCAACATGAATGAAGTCTCTTTTCACCAGCAAGGCAGTTCACTTGGAACAGGATCATTGGTGTTGGTAGTATTGAAACTTAAACCCAGAGGCATGGGACTGCAAATAATGGAGAGACGATGGAAAACAAATGCACTTTCAAGACTGGGAGAGCAAGAAAACAAACCAACAAGACAGCCACATTTATACATATGGATAACAAGTCCAAAAATATACTATTAACAGGCCAAACACAGGCCAAAGACGGAACTGAACACGGAACTTTCAAAAGTTGGAAGTCCAAAAATATACAAAATCCTCAGACTATTGTTCTCTCTCTTCCTCATTCAAAATTTGTTCTTCGTTAACCCTAACCCTAGTTTCATTTTTGTACACAATTAACTCAATAATTAAGTCTAAACTACTAAATTATACAGTTGAATACAAAAAAAATTCTTTAGCCAACACTAGATTTTTTTATTTTTTATTTTTTTTGATAACTGAGAAAGCCTTCTAAACTCGGTGGATAATGGGCCCGCCCCTCTACCCTTCTCCACTTAAATAAACACCAGAATTTTCATTACTAGGAAAAACAACGATTCTGTTGATTTGAGCAATACAATCAATTATCAGCCTAGAAATTTCAAAACACTTCTTCAAATCTGCAGATTTCTTTCATTTGAAAACAACATCAAGTCACAAAACTAACCTAACCAACTAACTATAATAATCTACCACAAACAAACAAAAACACCACACTACATCATCTTGGCAGTTACAAACCCAACAATAATTTCCCAAGAAATAACAATCAAGCTTATGGAATGGAAGTCAACAATAATTGCCCAACAATAGTATTAACAAGCTGACATTCAAAACCTTTATAATCACACGGAACTTTCAAAAGTTTAAAAAGAATGGAAGTCCAAAAATATACTATTAACAGGCGTCAATTCAAAACCTTACTCCGCTTAGCTCTAGTTTTCAAAATCCTCAGACGATTCTTCTCTCTCTTCCTCATTCAAACTACTCTAGTTTGAGTTCTCATTCATTTTTGTCCACGATTAACTCAATAATTAAGTCTAAACTACTAACTTATACAGTTGAATATGTTAAAATAAAAAATGAAACTCACCATTTCCGACGCCACTAGTTCCTCCTCTGTGAGAGTTTTTGATACAAACAAAATTAAGATGAGTAAGCCTAAAGGGAAAAGTATTGAATTACCCTTGAACAACTGTGCTCGGTTCCCTTCAAAGACTATTTCCGAGAGTTAGTTATAACTAACTCTTCTAACAACATTTCCTAATGGTTTCAGTTTCACATCCATGCTTAGTCACGTGACTGATTCACTTAGCTAAAATACAATCATATACAAATTGGAATTAATGAAATGATCTAATTGGCATGTAACAATACTCCCCCCCTTCGACTAATCCTTGTCCTCAAGGATTAAAATGTGGAAACTGCTGAGTGAAAGATTGGAAATCTTCCCAGGTGCTGTCCTCGTCTGCTGCATTGAACCATTTGATTAACAACTGAGTAGCAGGTCTGCCGTGCTGCTTGACAATCCTCCTATCAAGAATGGCCTGAGGAGTAAGAAGTATGTGACCAGCATCAACATGAACTTCAGGTAGAGTAGCAGAAACAATATGGGATCCCAACTTCTTTTTGAGCTGAGAAATATGGAAGGTGGGATGAATTTTAGAGTCAGGGGGTAACTGGAGGGTGTAAGCAACTGGACCCACCCTTGCAAGGATTTGGAAAGGACCAAAAAACTTGGCTGAAAGTTTCTGGAAAGCATGGGATTTAAGAGAGGTCTGTCTGTAAGGATGTAACTTGATGTAAACCCAATCTCCCACTACATAGGACCTATCAGTTCTTCCTTTATCCGCATGAGACTTCATTCTACTCTGGGCTCTGGCCAAATGAGCTTTTAGGCATCTTAAAGTGGCCTCTCTGGCTTGTAGACTCCTATCTACCAAATCCAGTTGGGAGTCAAAAGGCATATAAGGTAAGAGAGGAGGGGGTGATTGGCCATAAACTACAGAATAAGGGGTCATGTTAATAGCAGAGTGGAATGTGGTATTGTACCACCATTCAGCCAATGCCAACCACTGAGGCCACTCCCTAGGCTTCTCAAACGTCATACATCTCAGATAACACTCAAGGCATCTGTTTACAACTTCAGTCTGTCCATCTGTTTGTGGATGGTATGCAGAAGAAGTAAGCAATGTGACTTTCTGTAGTTTGAATAATTCCTTCCAAAATCTGCTTGTAAAAATTGGATCTCTGTCTGAAACGATGGTTTTTGGCATGCCATGGAGTTTGAACACCCCACTCATGAAAGACTGAGCCACATCCACAGCAGAATAAGGGTGTTTAAGTGCCATAAAGTGAGCTGCCTTACTCAATCTGTCAACTACCACAAAAATCACCTCATGTCCAGCCACCCTTGGAAGGCCTTCTATAAAATCCATAGAGATATCCTGCCATACCTTGTCAGGGATTGGAAGAGGTTGAAGAAGGCCAGGGTATGCAACATTCTCACCCTTGCACCTCTGACAAACATCACAACATCTAACATAGGCATAAACGTCCTGCTTCATCTTCTTCCAATAAAAATCTTGTCGAAGCCTTTGCAAGGTAGCTGTCATACCCGAATGACCCCCACCAGAGCTATCATGGTACAGTGCTATCAAATCTTTTCGTACTGCAGCCACAGAACCTACCATCATCTTACCCTTTCTACTGAGAATACCAGCATGATACCTATAATAAGGTTTAGGAGCACCTGTAGTCTGTATGGAAGTAATTAGCTTCTGTAATACAGGATCCTGCAACCATGAATTCTTCACATCTTCAAGTAATTGAGCCTGGACCCCAGAAATGCTACAAAGCTGAATGGGTTCCTCTCTTCTAGAGAGAGCATCTGCAACAATATTGTCCTTGCCCTTCTTATAGGAAATTATATAGTCATAACCAAGTAGTTTAACCAGCCATTTCTGTTGGCTAGGAGTGGTAATTCGCTGTTCTAGCAAATATTTGAGGGGTTGGTGATCAGTCTTTATAATAAATTGCCTTCCCAAAAGATAAGGCCTCCACTTTTGAACAGCAGCTACCAGTGCTAACAATTCTCGTTCATATGCTGATAGGGCTTGATTCGTTGCAGACAGTCCTTGACTGAAGAAAGCTACAGGTCTGTGACCCTGTGCAAGAACAGCACCAATGCCTCCTCCAGAGGCATCTGTCTCTACTATGAATTCTTTGGAAAAATCTGGTAAAGCTAAGACAGGTGCTGATGTAACAGCTATTTTTAGTTGGTCAAAAGCTTGAGAAGCAGCCTCATTCCATTTGAAGTTCCCTTTTTTCAGCAAATCATTCAAAGGTCTTGCTATAATCCCAAAGCCTTGAATAAATCTCCTGTAGTATCCTGCAAGTCCTAGAAATCCTCTCAAACCCTTCAAAGTAGTAGGTTGAGGCCAGTGCACCACAACTTCTACCTTGTCCCCATCCATAGCAACCCCTTCTTGAGAAATGACATGACCTAGATAGTCAATCTGCTTGACCCCAAAAGCACACTTGCTATGCTTCACATATAAGACATTTTCTCTAAGTATACTGAAAGTTTCTCTCAAGTGAGAAAGGTGATCAGTCCAGTTAGAGCTGTAGACAAGGATATCATCAAAGAATACCAAGATAAATCTCCTGAGATGAGGAAGAAAGATCTGATTCATCAAGCTTTGAAATGTAGAGGGAGCATTGGTCAGGCCAAAAGGCATGACCATGAATTCATAGTGACCTTGATGGGTCCTAAAGGCAGTTTTTGGAATGTCAGGCTCAAACATCCTAATCTGATGGTAGCCGGATCTTAAATCCAACTTGGAAAAATACTTCGCACCATGTAGCTCATCTAATAACTCTTCAATTAAGGGAATAGGAAACTTATCTTTTACTGTATGATTATTCAATTCTCTGTAATCGACACACATTCTCCATGAACCATCTTTCTTCTTTACCATGACTATAGGTGAAGAATATGGACTGGTGCTAGGTCTTATGACACCTGAATCTAACATCTCGTTTACCAGCTTCTCAATCTCATCCTTCTGAATTGCAGGATATCTGTAAGGTCTAATATTGATTGGAGATGTGCCATCTTTCAATACAATCTTGTGATCATGATTCCTAGAGGGTGGTAGTTCTGTTGGTACCTCAAATAGGTCAGAAAAATCCTGTAGCAACTCTTGCATGTCTGTACTGTCCTTTCCTGTTGTACCACAGCTGCTAATAGAGAACAAACGACCTGGTTCCTCACTGCATTCCTCTCCCAAATACATACCTACAGAGATCATACATAGTTCTGCTGGTTTAGCTAACAACTTAGCCATTCCACTCTGTTGAACCACCTTAGCCGCAGGTGGTTTGATACCCCTCAAAGACACTTTGTGACCCATGATACTGAACTCCATCTTAAGTTGTTTGAAATTCCACATTATGTCCCCCAAAGTAATCAGCCATTGAACCCCAAGAACCATATTACATCCTCCAATAGGTAGCACGAGCATGTCAGAATCAAATGATACTCCTTGCATTTTCCAAATCAATTTCTTACATACATAATTGCAATGCATCTTTTTCCCATCAGCCACAGAAACAGGAAATGGGGATATAGCAGTTAAAAGACATCCCAACCTTTTAGCAGTATTTAGATCAAGAAAATTGTGAGTGCTTCATGTATCAATTAGGACTTGTACAGCCTTGCCTTTAACAGATACTGTAACCCTCATAGTCCTAAAATCATGCAACCCAGTCATAGCATAAACTGAGACATGTGGTAGAATAGCCCCCTGATCATCAGTCTCTAAACCTTGACCTATCATAGTCAAAAATTCAGCAGGGTCTACAAAGACTTCTTGCTCTAATTCCACAATACCTGCATTGTCTTCCTCTACTTCCATAGAAAACAATTGCCTCTTCTTCTTACATACATGCCCATACACATACTTTTCATCACAATTGAAACACAGGCCCTTGCTCCTCCTTTCTTCCATTTCAGCAGGTGTTAACATTTTGACATTTTTTAGGTTTGGCTTGGAGGTGTTAGAGAGGGTAGAGGGATTTTTTTGGGTATTCTGATGAACTCTGTTGGATTGGTAGGTGGATCCATAAGAAAAAATGGGATTAGTGGTGTCAAATCTGGGAGTAGTTTTGGGATTATAAGGCTGTGAAAAAACTTGCTGCTGAACCAGAAGTGTTTGTTCCTGCATTCTAGCTAAACTAACTGCTTTAGCTAGAGATCTAGGTCCTAACATCTTAACAGGTAGGCTAATTTCTGGTTTAAGGCCCCTCACAAAACAGCTAACAACATAGTCTTCTGAAAGTTCTACTCTAGTGAGTAGTTCATCAAAGATATCAACATAAGCTTGTACAGAATTGACTTGCCTGAGATCCTTGAAGTCTCCCATAGGATCATCATACAGCTCAGTTCCAAATCTGGCATACAAACACCTCACGTAATCATCCCAGCTAGGCCATCCTCTGGTCAATCTCTGCTTCATATACGATTGATGCCACTGCAAAGCTTTTCCATCCAATTTGCAGGAGACGATCTTCACCTTTGCATCTGGAGAAGTTTCATCTACATCGAAGAACTGCTCGCACCTATAGAGCCAATCTTTAAGCCCAGTTCCATCAAAATGAGGAAGGTCAACCTGATAATTCCTATTATCCACTGGACAATTGTGATTGAGAATTGGAACTCCTCTGTCCCTGTTATCATCATGTGCTCTCCGATCTTCTCCATCTCCATTTCTAGGGTTCACATTCTCTGTCAGCAGTCGTTTAATATCTTCCATGGCCTGCGCCACCTTCGTACCCATCGATTGTTGCAGTTCTATCACAGAACTAACAACTCCTTCCATAGAACTCTTCAATATATCAACCTCCCGTCGTAATTCTTGCATACGAGTATTGTGATCGCCCATTGTTGCAGGTCAGAGGATTTCTGCGCTCTGATACCAATGATACAAACATAATTAAGATGAGTAAGCCTAAAGGGAAAAGTATTGAATTACCCTTGAACAACTGTGCTCGGTTCCCTTCAAAGAAAGAGAAAACTGATAGAAGAGAGAGAAGAGAGAATTTTCTTAATGATCTCCATAAAATTCCTTGCCATTACAATGAAAGATCAACTATATGTAGCTGGACTATTTCCGAGAGTTAGTTATAACTAACTCTTCTAACAACATTTCCTAATGGTTTCAGTTTCACATCCATGCTTAGTCACGTGACTGCCTCACTTAGCTAAAATACAAGCATATACAAATTGGAATTAATGAAATGATCTAATTGGCATGTAACAGTTTTCCAAATCCTCGAACGATTCTTCTCTCTCTTCCTCATTCACACTGCTGTGTTCTTGATCGCTGATATACCCTAGTTACTCAATTAGTATGATCGAACGATTCTTCTCTCTCTTCGTTAAACCCTAGTTTGAGTTCTTCATCGCTATACCCTGTTGTGGGATACCCCTATTTAGGAGTCTGTTACTCTACTCTCTCCATTAACTCGCCTTGTGGGTTTAAATTTTTTAAATTTAATTTAAAAATAATTATTAATCACTCTATTATTGTATTAAAATAGAGTATGTGGTGTGATATTTGTACTAATTAATTAATTAAATTTAAAATATATATATTACTCTTATATATAGGTGTGAGCTTCCCGTTAGCATCAATTGACGGAAAAACCCTCGCTTCTTCAATGTATAATTTGAGTTGAAAGGGCCCTCTTCGTCATTTCATTTGCCTGCAATTTTAGCCATTTGCATACGCGTGGTATTGCCGCAGCCGTCTACGTGTCAGCGCCACAATTAATCTCTAATTTTAACTTTTAAATTATAAACTAATTAAATATAATTAATTTGTTTTTTAATAAAGAAAAGAATAATATTTTAAAAGATAAGTTAAGAGTTTTAAATTAATAAAAAATATTTTTTGTTTTTTAAAAAACCTTTAAAATAGTAGTTACATTCTCAAATTTTGAATTTTAAAAATAATAATTACATATATATAATTAAAAATTGATTAAAACAGTATTTATTTAATAATAATATATTTCCACAACCTCCTTATTTATAGCAAAACAAATGTATAATAATAATAATAATCTTAATTAAATATTATCATAATAATAATCTTAATTATTAAATTAATTTAAATTCAAGTTACAGCATGAAAAAATATTAATTTATTAATACAACGTAAAAAAAATCAATACAAACGTGTAAAAATATTTGATCTATTTGATGTTTTCTGAAATTAATCAAAAATGAATATTCCGCGCAACGCATGAGTACGTATACTAATTTTAAAGATCAAAATGTCAACCTGGTATAAAAATAATGACTCTAACTTTAAACAAAAATATATAAATATAATTTCCAAAGCATCTTTAGTAGGGGTGTGCACTATTTGAATTAAATCGAATTCAAATTTAGATTGGTTCTTTGGTTTTTTGGTTTGGTTTTAGATTAATAAAATACTTTATTTGGTTTCAGATTTAGAAAATTAAAAACCAAAAACCCAAAAAAATTAAATTTTATATCAGTAAAACCTCACGAGATCTCTCTAAAATAATATTTTCCTTCGGTCCTGACTTGGGTCAATGGAAAAAATCACCAATTTTTATTAATTGAGTATAAAATGTTTTAAAACATCTATAAATTAATTGATAGGTAAAGATTACAAGAAGGGGAGAGAAATCGAAGGATGGGCAATGTGTGTGAGAAAATAGGCAAATTAGTTTTATTGGAATAACTATATCACCTATACTTTTTAGTTTTATAATATATTATGTTGAAATTTTTCTAAGGATAATATTAATTTTATGATTATTTTACCTTGATTAAATATCAAATACTTTAAATATTTTTAGGTGTTTGTCATTTATTATTTTATAAAGTTTAAATTAAAAAAAATCTTTTTTATTTAATAATCTACTAATTCTAACATTTCACATGAAATATTTAATATTAGGGGAATAAACGATATATTGATACATTTAACTAATATTTTATTTCAAATCAAAAGATTCAAAATATTCTTTACTATTTTAAATTTGTATAAATTATAATAGAAAATGATTTAAAGATAAAAATAATCTTAATTAATACAATCGTTATATTAGGTTTACTCAAAGCGTTTATTAGATATTTCAAATTTTGATTTGATCTATATTAGAAAAATATGAATATGGATGAAAATGGTGTCACGTTGATTTGAAATTTATCCGATGAAGCATATTATGTATAGTTATCATGAAATTCAAATATTTTAAATTACAAATTTCAAATTAAAAATTATATAATATATTTTAAAATCATAATTTTCAACTTAAATTAATGTTGTTATATAATATTGTTAATAGTCTTAAATTTGTTAATTGACTTATAATTGTGATATTGTTCAAGATAGAATTTAATGCTTCCTAATATAAATAAATATTATGTATCCTAAATTCAAAATTATAAATTTTATTTCTAATAAAATTATTTTTGAAATTTTGAAATTTGATTGTCCTTTTAACAAATTTCTTTAGAAATGGAAAGGTAGTAGGAGGTTTTAAAACTGATTTTTTTTTTAAGAATAAAATTGTGATGGTCAATAATAATTTATTTAGATTAAGGATAAAAATGAAAAATAAAAATATTTAGTTGGATAATCACTTCGTTTTGTACGTTCAATTTAAATACTATTTTATTGGATATTATTTTTTCACATTAAGTTAAAATACAGATTTAAATATTTTAAAAAACATTTTTATAATGTCATTGAAAACAACATAGCGTATAAAAAAGTTCTAATTCGCTATAATTCTTATCTACAATAACAAAATTCTTGGCAACTGAAAAAATATAAATAATATAATTACTATTGCTATTAGGACTTATCCCAAACAGTTTTTGCATTATACACAAAGTGTTAAGAGAAAAAATCCACTAAATTTATTATCTCATTTGCTTGACCATATTTGTTTTATTATTTTATTAAATCATTTGATTTACGGACATTTACGTCACACCCCAATACTAGGTGAGGCAGACAAGTAGCATATGAACACATGCTTTACAAGTGACCTATGATGAGAAAGTGAACTACTATGCAGATAGATTTACTGATGAGAAGCTACATATACAACACATGTCGACTAGCTGAACCAATTCATGTGACAAGTAAAACTATGAATACCCATGATAGTTTTACAATGTCTACAAAGCCTCTATGGAATCCATGACTGTACCAACTATCAAAATAAGCATAGTAAAGACTCGGCAAAGCCTCGAATCAACCCGGAGATCACCAACAACCGCTAGTATCATGTGCTTCTATTGGGGAGATCTACTAGTTGAGTACCTATACCTGCAACATAAAATGCAGTGTCCCCAATAAGGGACATCAGTACGAAAGAACGTACTGAATATGTAAGGCATAATACAACCATATATAAAATGAGAGCTCCAGTGAAACCAAATAGAAATAGAAAAGGATTAGAGACCACCATTGCTTATACTTGTGGAATCGTGTATGTTACATTATTTTCTTTTCTTTTCTGTACTTTATAATCTTTGTAAGGCATGTGATACAAATGACCAGCTGATCAGTGGTAGAAGAGGATGACCCATGCTAAGCATTTTAACCCCTGGGATGTTGTCCTCATAATTAAATAATTTGGGATCGGCCCATGCTAGGTTTTCGTCCCTGAGTTGTCACCCTTCTATACCAATTGGGATCAACCCATGCTAGGCTTTCTCCCTTGAGCTGCCACCCTTCTATACTATTGTGATTGATCCACGCTAGGCTTTGTCCCTAGGCTGCCACCCATAATTATAGAGATTGCTTCACTTAGTTTCTTCAATATTTGAGATTGTTGTTTTGGTGGTCATTGTCCGTATTGAGCTTTGTAACCACATACAAGTAGTAGAAGACATGAGAATAGTAACTTAGACAGTGACAATGACATAAGGAGCTATGTAACATCAATGCAATACTTAAGAGCTTAAATGACACAATTAACTTCAATTGGCTAAGAGGAGAATTCACCAAGCTTGCTTTTGCAAATACCATTTATATACTAGCACATAGGAGGAGGATAATTACACAAATGTAGAGAAATGAACATATAATGAAGTAATTTGAAACGCTAAGGAGAGGGGAACATATTGTTATCCATATTGTAGATCATATGTTGCCACTATGTTTCCTTTAGGCATAATACATAAACATGACATTTAACTTGACTTCATTTGACAACTATGACCTTTAAATTTGGGTGTGCACAAGTAAGCACTGAAGTTTGTACAAAATTGAACAAATAGACACTTTCGTCCTACATCGCACCCTACATGACAATTTTGTGTCCTACATGGCATCCTACATGTATTATGCCACATAGGATAAATGTATCTACTTGTTCAATTTTATACAAGCTTAAGTGTCTATTTTGTGCACACCCGAAGTTGGAGGGAATAGTTTCCAGTTGAAGCCAAGTTAAGGGTCATGTTTATGTATTATGTCTTTCCTTTATTAGGAATAGAACTTAGAAAATTCACTTCATTGATATTAATCGCAAGTATCAGATTTCATGCCAAGGAATATGGAAGTGAATAACCTTACATACCTTGATATACAATTCAAAAAGTATGACTTAAGCTCATTCTCTTCAGATTACTAATCTATAATAAAATAAGTTGTAAGACTAGTATTAGTAGCTAATCAACCAATTTGAGCTACTTGATGTCACCAAAATAGTAACAAAACAGTAAACATGTAATTTATCTATCCAATGTTTTCTTTCCTTCCCGTTCCCTTTAATCGCATCTATATAATATACAACCTTTGTATCAGGTCCTCCCCAAAACTCCCTGCAATATTTAAGTCCTTTAACGTCTCTATGACTTCTCCACACATCTAGTCGCATCCCTTATAATAACATACATAAATGGTCCTTAAAAATAATAATGTAACATAAGCATATGAATCACGGTTTTTGATCACCAACACTTGAAGAGCTAACATTACTTTTAAAAGGCTTAAACGAGCTCATAATTGAATTTAAAGTGGACTCCCCTCCATGGCTGTCCCAACATGCTCTAACCACTAGAAAATCCTCCCCAATATTGCACCATGTAAAAGGAACAATTTCCAACTCACTAACACATTCCAAATGTCCTAATTAACTCAAGCACAAGACGGAGAAAATTACAGTAGCTTACCTTGCTGGACATAACTACCACTGGCTAAGACTTAGATTCTTCAAGGTAAAGGTTGTCCTCCTCAACTTGTCTTAACTTATATCTTACAATAGCTTGAACTACCTAATATTCAAGAACCCTAATGATATTTAATGGCTCTATATAAAGCTAAGAGAGAGAAGAGAGAAAGCTCCAGAAATCAGAATTTTGTCAAATACCACCTTATGATCTCAAGTTTAAATACTTCTATCGACGTCAACTTAATCGGGTCGCATTAAAATCTACTGACAGTTCACTTTAAACTTATTCTATTGTCACTAGTCGCATAGAAAACCGAGTCCATAACCATACCACAAGGCAATTTATATGCGTTATATAAATAGAACTAGTACACGTAGAATACAGGGTGTTACAATTTATTAGTTGATTGAATAAGCATAAAACATAAAAACTTACCATAAAGATGTTAATGTTTTTTTTATTTAATTTATCAAATAAAAATAAATGCGAAAAGTATAAATTCTCATAAAATAATGATTTTGACTCGCCTTAGCTAACTCACCAAAAGATGAAACCATGTCGTTAATTTCATGTCATGACAACTTCTCAAGATATTAAACGTATTTTTATACAACTTAAAATGTAGATTTGAAATTATATAGCGTTAGAGACTTTAAAATCCCATAAAATATCAAGAATCAAGTTCCATTTAGAGTTATTCATTTTCTACCTACATAATGATATAATTACAAAAATAGACATAATTCTCCATTGAGTGTAAATATGAGAGCGTTTCTTCGCTGACCTGGAAGATCCCTCAATAGATCTACCAAATAGAAGTAGAATCCACCGAAAGATACCTATATTTATCCTTTCATTATCACTATACAAATATGTTCAAACTTGACATCAATAACATACATATTACAAATTACTACCTAAATCATTTGCATACAACCACCGTTATCTATGTATTACTCGTCACTTCAAATGCTAAAGATTTAGTTGTCATAAACCAATGAAATATATATAAAAAAACAATCATAAGAATAAAAAGAACAACACTAAAGCAAAAAATGTTATCATGTTTAAGTGATTTAATAAATATAAAGAGAATTGAAATTCTGAAATTAGTAGATTTTTAAGAAGATGTAAGTGATGGGGTTAATATTATCTGTGCATAGTGCGGGTACTTATACTAGTACTAGTAGTAGTAGTAGTAATAATAATAATAATATATATATATATATATACTACTTTAAAAGCATGAACTCCCAAACTTGAATGTTGAATTACTATAATATCCGCAATTAAAAATTCTCAATTTATTTTATTATATTGAAAGTAGATACCTTTCAAAATTAAAGGACTGTGACTTTTTCAATGAGTTGTGACTTTTCCAAAGGGTTGTGACTTTTTTTGACGGATTGTGACTTTTTTAATGAGTTGTGACTTTTCCGAAGGGTTGTGATTTTTTCGAAGGGTTGTGACTTTTCTAAAGGATTGTGCCTTTTCTGATGAGTTGTGCCTTTTTCAAAGGGTTGTGACTTTTTCGAAAGGTTGTGACTTTTTGGATAACGCACAAGTAACACCTATTCATACTACTATTTGGTAGCTATAAAAAGAAGGGCTTCCTCACACTTTTAAACTACAATTTCTATAAGTTCTCTACTCTTGTCCTTCTTAAAAAAATTCAAGTGTTTTTCGCAAAAAACAATTAAGTTCGAAATGCAACAAAATTCGAGGTACCTCATAAGAAAAAGTTGGTGAAAAATTGTAGCAAATCATTCATCAATTCACACTTGTATTTTTTTCTTACCATTTTCATGAGTTAATAGTGGCGAAAAGTTGTGGGAGAGACAATAATATTAACATATATGAAAAACGGCATATGATTTGGGTAATATATCTCTTCGTTGTTTTTTTATTTTTTATTCTTTCCCCCAAACGAAGGAGTTTCTTCCTAATTTTTCTAAATGAATGGTATCAACGTAGTAGTTCATTGAATTATTAGTTTTTATGTTAAATTCACTATTTTAAAAATAGATTTTCACTTTTACTTATAGCATGATAACATAGCCATGATAATAATTATTTTTTAATAGATATGTACGTAAAAATGAATGGAGAAAGTAAAGTTTTTGTGGCAAGAGATTTAAATCAAATGAAACACTACAGTGAATATAACATGAACATATATTTCCGTAGTCCTTCTTCATTGACTATGTATTATTCCATATAATTTTTCTTTATGTCACAAGATACACTCCTTACTAGCTATATAGAAATAGATAAGAAAATAGTGATTGATCATAAAATGTTCTTAAATCAAATTAATGATTCTATAAATAATACTTTACATTTTATTCATCTATTAATTTATATTATTGAAAAATTTAAATATTTTATATAATTATACAACTTCTATAAGAATACTTTCATTAGACAACAACTATATGATATGTATGCGGCAGAAAAAAGGAGAAAACTACAATTCCACAAAGATAAGGTAGAAACTTAATGAAATAAAATATTTTTCACCATAGGTGATGTTATTCATATATTAAAATAAAATTATTCTACTGAAGTATATATAACAATCATTCATGATAACAACCAAGTACACTTTTTTG
>JAJOOO010006889.1:0-34267 GCA_029582685.1 Solanum piurae | reverse complement strand
ACATTGATGGTATATCTAGATACCATATTGTTCATACATTGATGACCTACTCGATTGTCATACTAATCATGTTTTAGAAGCTCTTTCTCAAAACTCATCTTAACTTTCTCAAAAACTTAGTTTAAAACTCAAGTGTTGTCTAAAAAAAAGCTTCTCAAGATTTACAACTCAAAATAGGGTTTATACTGAAATATATTGATAGTGTGGCGTTCAAAACTGGAACATGTATATCTGAATAACTGAAATATCTGACTTAGCATGTGTAATTCAAGAACTAAAGAAATACATAGCTAGGGTTCTGAAATTCATACAAGAAACAAAATAATAACCTGATAATCTGATTTGCAACATGTAAATAACTAATTCATGATAATCTGCTGAAGTTCTAGAAAACCCTAGGTCTAGTCATGATAAGAGAATCAAGAATCTGATTGAAATCTAGGGACCCAGTGGGCGAAAGGAACCCACTAGTGAAATCCCACATACCTGGTGACGAATTCCACGAAGAAATCCTTCGATTTCAGGGCTGGAACTGGAGTAAACTTGTTGCGTTCTTGAACTAGGGTTCTTGACTTCTTTCTTCTCTTAACGTTCTAATTTTCTAAGTTTTTATTAATGATCTAACTTAGGTAAGTTTTAGTTATGTTTCTAGGCTTAAACTGACTAAAACCTCATAATTTAGGGTCTAAACGACATAGCTTAGGGGCACAACGAAATAGGAAAAGACCAAAAGACCCCTGACTTAACTGCTGTCAGAGTGATCAACGGACGGGATCTACGGGCCGTAGGTCAATCTATGGTCCGTAGATTGGGTCCGTAAGTCAAGCCTGCTCGACAGGCCTTCACTAAAATGAGCATAACTTTTTATTCAAAGGTCAGATTTAAGGAAACTCGGTGGCGTTGGAAAGATAATTCAATTATCTATCTTATCATAGGTCATGGGACACATAATTCATTTTGTTCTGGGAGTTATGACCATTTGAAGTTGACCCAATTATCAATTTCCCCTAGCTAATTGGTTGTTGGCCTTCACCAACGATCATACATACGGACCGTGGATCGAATGACGGTCCGTGCTGGTCGGCCGTCGTTCACGATTGAAGGCTGAAATCTTAAGTGTGAAATTGAAAGTTTGCTGGACCATCGACGGAGCTGACTGACGGACCATCAGTTGACTGACGGTCCGTAGGTGGCACCTGCAATTTCTGAAAATCTGGAATTTTTTTCCTTTCTCGAATTTGGGTGTTACAATTTACCCTTAACTTTGTTATTTAGAGACTATATATCCCGTTATGAAAGTAACTCATATACACCCATACTGTTACATAAATGACTCGTATATACCCTTTTCCTCTAACGGAATTGAAAAAATTAATTTAGATTTTTTTTTAATTTAAAAGAAGATAATCTATGTATGGATATATTTGACCCTTCTTACACGTTTCTTTTTCTTTGGACTATTTTTATTCATCGACTAATTTGAATTTATTATTTTGATGGTAGAATCCGCGACATTCAATGTCACGCCCCGAGGCTACTCCTTAGACGTTACATGGGATCTAGGATCACGAGTGACCCTAAGTTAACCCTGAGTCTGGCATATATTAAGCATGCTTAAAATATAACTAAGTAAATCATATACTATGTGGAAGCTAAAACTAGTGGATATCTGAAATGGGGAGAAAACCCAACTAGTCTGAATATATGAAACATGACAAGAGTTTAGTGATGACTGAATAAAAACTTACAACTCTAGCTGAATCTACTACTATGTCTGAAAAACCTCTAACTGGATTGAGTTGTTGGGACATGCTCCCAACTAACTCTAACAAAACTGAAATCTGGAAATAAAGACTAAAATAGAAAGCATGTCTATTGTCCTCGAAGTATGAGGACTCACCACTGAAGCTACTGAAGTCGAATTGAGAATCGACATAAGCGTGATCTGAATGCTGAGTGTCTGAATCTACATCATGAAATGATGTAGCGCAAAGTATGTGTCAGTACTTCGAATGTACTTAGCATGCATGATATAGATATGCTAAGAGGAACAAAGTATATAAGCTGAACAATGTATAACTGAGCAATGATATAATCTGAACAAGAATATAGATATGTATTGAAGTATAACTAAAAACTAAACTGAATGCAATGACCAAGTAATAATCATGAAGGTAACATGCTGAACTGTTTACTGATGTAAATGCTGAAAATCTGGTCAATGCACTAAGAGTCTGACTGTGGGAGCTACTATTAACCGACATAAACCACGTGAGCTAAACGTGGAGTCCGATGTATACGCCCTATCGCGAGGATCCAATATCCTTGCTAGGGGTATACCGTCATGATTGTGGCGTGATCACTAAAAATTGATGCCCAACAAAGGGGACTTCTGAACCTATGTTGGCACGTAGTTCTGGGACTTTGAGGGTACACTGAACCCTAGTCCAACTCGGTGTTAAGTCTACTCCTAACTGAATATTCATGAAGCTAAATGCACTAAGTACCGAATAGCTCAAAACTGACATGCTAACTGAGAATGCAACAATTATATACTGAGAATAGAACATTCGAAATATGAAGCATAAATTTCTATTTGGTTGGCCTAGCAAGTATAATTCATGAACTAGGATAAATTTTCACAAGCTAGGGTTTTGAGTGCTATGCATGGAATTATACTAGAATTATCAAGAAAAAAGTTATTTATATCAAAGGAACCATAATCGCAATAAATCTTGAAAATCTAGATCTGAACAATTTATGAGAATCTGAAGAACTAACTGAATTCTAGGGACCTAATGGGTGAAAGGAACCCACTAGTTAAATCCTACATATCTGGTGACGAAATCTATGGAGAAATCCTTTGAATTTCGAGCCTGAACTTCGAAGAACACTCATGCTTGTTCTTGGGAGAAACAATCGTCTTTTCCTCTCATTTTTGCTCTAAGTTGGGTGATTTTTGGAGAATGAGGGTTCTGGGTATTGTCTGACTAGATTATTAGGCTTAGACGGAGTAAAACGACGTAGTTTAGGCATCAAACGACGTAGTTTAAGTGCCCAACGCATAGTGGAAAAGAACAATGCGACCTTGGCTTAAATGTTGCCGAAGTGGCTTCACGGGCCGTCATGATGACCAAGGCCCGTCTAGCAGCTCGTGAAGATGCCATGCCCGACATGGCTTCACTAAAATGGGCATAACGTTTTACTCCGAGCTTGGAATTAGGAAAACTTGGCGGCGTTGAAAATATGACTCAGAGATCTTTAATTTGATAGTTGATGGGCCACCTAATTCATTTTATGCTCAAAGATAAGGTCGTTTAAAGTTGACCCTAAACTCTACGTCTGACAAGTCCCCTTCACGAACGACTTCACGGTCCGTGTGGATCTTCACAGACCGTTTAGACGTCCGTGGTGCTTAACTAGTGAAACCTCACCTTAAATCTGACAAAGTGACTTCAAGACAGGCTTTACGGGTCGTCTAAATCACCATGGCCCGTCAAGTGGGTCGTGAAGATGCTCTGCCCAACAAGACTTTACTAAAATGAGCATAACTGTTTACTCCAGGCTCGGAATTAGGCAAACTTGATGGCGTTGGAAAGATGACTCAAAGACCTTTAATTTAATAGGTTGTGGGCCACCTAAATCTTTTTGTGCTGAAAGATATGATTGTTTGAAGTTGACCCAAACCTCAAAGTTTGTCAAGTTTCTTTCACGAGCCAGTTCACGGGTCGTGTGAAGCTCTACGGACCATCTAGTGGTCCGTGGTCCCTCAAAGTAGCCATGGTGGTTCCGTGTCCCTCTCACGGGCCACTTCACGGCCCGTGTGGAGCTCCACAGACCATCTAGTGTTCCGTGGTCTTTCACCTTTTGCTGGGTGCACAACCACGAGTAGGGTGACGGGTCATGGTCCTCTTCACGGCCCATGGACCCCCTCCGTGGTTTGCCCTTCTCTGTTGTTCAATCTTAGTTATGATTTTTGAGGTGTTACATTCATGTTAAGAATTAATGGTTGGGAGGACATTTTGATCTTGAGCACTCACGTTTTTGGAGAAAAGAACATTTTATTTTCCAAAAATAATGTGTTGTCCGGAATCATGCTTAGCTGGCCGAAAATACTAGATCATCCCCAAGAGAAGATGAGGAGTTGATGAGTTCAATTCTTTGTTTATACATAATACTTTTATAGAGCATTCCTTCTCAGTTTAGGAGATGGAATAAATCAAGAGATCAGAGAATAATTTTAGTGAAAGCTCTATCTAAAAAAAGTATTTTCATCAGATTAACCTCCTAATTGCCTTGTCCTCGAAATTAATTTGTGAGTGAAAGATGCAGAAAACAATGTCTGAAAGCTGGAGATGCAGTTTGACATTATGCAGAAAACAATGTCCTGACTCTTGAGACTAGGAGTCAAAAACCTTCAAACAACATCATCTTTCATCTTATTCCCCTTCTTCTTTTTTCCTTCAATTTAAATATCTATATGTACGGGGGAAATCATCATGAACACATGGTCGCACACGGTGGCGTACACAAGTTTTTTTCTAAGCGGTCACCATTAAAGGGACAAGAATGACTCAAGAAGAAAATCAATGAACGTTTTGCTTTAGGCTTCCAAAATTTTGACGCCAACTTTATGAAAAAATATTTTTCTTAAAAATATAAATTTTGATTAAATTAAAAAAATTGTCTACTCTTTAAATTAGAAAATATTTTAAAATTTTAAATTAAATCTATCAAATAATAGAGGATTGCGGATAATTGTAATCAATTTAATGAATTCTAAATTAATTGTAACAAGTAAATAGAATTTTTTTTTTATTCTTATGAACAAATAAAAAAATAAATTCAAGAACATAATAATAAAAAAAATAGCAAAAAATTACTAACATGATGTGGAGATTCGAGATGCCGAATAACGATGATTGATGTACAAGAACGGAAAGAAAATTGAAGAAACTCACAAGTCACAAATATACAAATATAAGGATTTAACGAGTCAAACACTATTTTTATTTAATTATAATTCTAATTGATAAAGAACTCAAAGACTTTGAGTTTTATTTAAATTCTAAAATAAAAAAGAATAGTTAAATTTTGAATTAATTAGAATGGTGTAACACCTCATAAATTGTTTGAACTAAGACTCGAACCGTTCTTTGTAGTGAGTGAGATTTTACCAAGGAATTAAAAATTTCTTAAGTTTTAAGGTCACTAGATGTAGCACTTTGAGTTCCAAAAAAACTTAAATTGGAAATAGCAAAATCTGAAATTTTGCAAGTTAAGCTAAGTATGAGTTTCGGGTTGACTTTAAACGATCATAACTCCTAGCTCAGGATGATTTAGGTGTGCTACCAGATACCCTAGGAAATACCTCTGAATTATCTTTCCAACGCCGCCGAGTTTGCTCAATTTCGATATCGTATGAGGGAGATATGTCCATTCGAATATGGGCTGTCTAGATAAGGAAAGTCAAAACCGGATTTTAGAAGGGTATTTTGGTCTTTTCCTTACCCAATCAGATTTAATTCATTTTTAGTAATAATTTAGGGGTATAATCTGATTAGGTTCAGTTTTATAATCCTAATATACGCCTAGCATTTTAGTTGAGAGTTCAAGAAGAGAAAAGAAGAGAAAAGAGGAGAAAGGAGGAGAGGATCAAAGCGTTCGTCGAGAGTCTTGCGCTTTGTTGTGGATTTTTGCCATGGGTTTAATCCCTAAGAGGTATGTAAGCTTCCATAGTGTTGGGTTCTTTTACCCACACGCCAATCATAATTTATTCAGCGCAAATTTCGTTCTTGAAATTTAAAGATTAGAGTTCTTGATAAGTTCTTAATAGGTGTTCTAGAAGTTCATTCTAAATCTTGCTGTGTTGGGTTTTGGATGATTTCTTGAGATCAAAGTGAGTATTTTAAGGGATGTATGTGAGATCTTTTCGTGTTGGGTTAGTTCACCCACACACCATCTTGTTTCAATTCAATTGTTTTGAGTTGTTTACATGTTGAAGAAGTATGTTTTTAAACATAAAGAACTAAGTATATTTTTTGGGAGTAGTATTGAGCACCGATATGGGAATGCGAGTTCATATTAACTCAAGTCTTCATAAACCATGTAGCTGTCATGGGTATTAAAGGATCATACTTTTTAGATGATCACTTAAGTTAAGCTAGTGGATCCACTTAGTGAGTTAGCTTCCTATACCCCCGACAAGGTATATGATGGTCCTTGGCAGCGGAGGTAAAACGTTGTATCACCACTTAGACTCATAGTGGTGGTTGTCGGTTAGAGAAACTCCCACAACAGTATTTTCATGGTTCCTCAAAGGGTTCTGCTTAGTATGAATGAGGGTATGGGACTTCATTCATGCATTGCACAAGTAGACTTTGAGAGGGAGCATGATATGTCTTTTATGATATTATGATTATGAGTTAACACCATATTTTAAACAGTTTTCCTTTTTATTTATATTGCACTTGTTTTAAACTCCTTTATATTGAAATGAGTTCAGTTATGTTGAGTTGAGTAGAGCCAAGTAAGTTCTTCAGTTTCTTTCAGATTCTTTCAAGCCTATGTTTCCTTTTTATCAAAGTTCAAACTTATGTTTATGCTTTAGAATTCTCCTTACATGCTCGTACATTCCACGTACTGAGCCATTTGGCCTGCATCTTCTTATGATGCAGACACATGTATTCAGGATCATCAACAGGAGATTTGTTGATACGTCCGGGAGTTCGAGTTAGCTATGGTGAACCTTCTTATTTCCGGAGGATTTCATTTACCTTTCAGTTTAGTCAGGATGTCGTGGGTCTTGTCTCGACTTCCATCTTTACCAGTTAGAGACTTCATAGATAGTCAGTATAGTTGAGAAGTCTGTATTATTCATTTATTTTATTAAATATTTCAAAGACTTAAGTTGCCAATTTTGGGGTGAGTTGAATATATTCTATTATTCAGAGTTTTCATTTGAGTTAAAGTTTGAATTTAAGTTTTATGAACTTTTATTTCAGTTTTTAAGCTTTGTATGGTTGAATCAGTTTTTCGCTTGTAGTCAGCCAGGATGAGAGTTCGCTTGGGGACCAACAATGGTTCTTGAGTGCCAGCCACGTCCAGGGTGTAGACTCGGGTCGTGACAAATGGATTAGTAGATTTTTAACGAAGGGACCTACTATTTGAATTTAAAACAAAATTTAAGAGGTAAAAGAAGAGAGCAACTTTCACATATAGCAAATATAAAAATCATATTTGTATGTTATAACTATAGTTTGAATAATTGCGCTCCATAGCAAATTTTATGTTTGCTATGGAGTTTTTGATTTGTATAATTCGCTACAAACATTCAATTTTATACAAATTGTTCAGTTTTGTATATAAATTCATTTATACATTGTAATTTGTATAATAAAATCTGTATTTGTATAATGATAAGTGTATAGGACGAAAACATATGTATTTGTATTTGTATATACACTTTTCTCTCGTTTATACAAACACATTTTATGCCGAAATGTATAAAATGACTAATTGTATACCGAATCAGATGGCAAAAAAAGGAGATGTTTGCTGCGAAATACAATTAAAATATACTATGGCTATAACATTTAATTTGAATTAATAGTTTGCTATTTAGACAATTTTCCCAAAAGAAAACGGGAAAAAATAAATTCAAACAAAAATTTAAGAGGTAAAAAGTAAGGGAAAAAACAAAAAATAAAAACAAATCCAAAAGGGAAAAAACAAAAAAATAAAAACGGGAAAAGAAATATCTCTTATGGGGATCGAGAACCTGAAACGTTAGACAGTTCTTGGGGCGCCTCCACCACCTGAGCTAGGAGCTTTCTTTTACATGTATTGTCCTTTCAATTGTTTTATCTTTTAAAATTTTTTTTTTTTTTAATAGGTATATTCCGTAAAAAAATTCGACGAAGCAGTGTCACGTGACACACCTTGCATGTACGTAAATCCACCCCTGGTCGCACAGGATAAGGATGCATGGCACTCGAACAATATTAAAAGGAAAGCTAAGCAGAGACTACAGAGACAATTTATAACTGGTGCGCATACTTGTGTATGTTCCAAATGGAGAATTTCCATTGGACAATGCACTGTAAGGTCCAAGCGAAGCAATCTCAGTGGTTGATGTGTACTATTTGTTGTCTATGCATAGCTGAGTTATTCACTTGTAAAAGATTGAATTTTTAAGCATATCCACAGCAAATTCAAATTCTCTCCCTTTACTCATACACTCAAGGCGAATATAATAAAGCATATCCACAGCAGATCACCCAATTCCGGAACTGACAGTTTGGTTGGAGCTGGTGCTCTTTCACTAGAGTCTAGTATTTTAAGTCAAGAGATATGAGATATGCAATACACATGATTGGTATATACAAGGTGAGTCTACTTAATAATAAATAGATATAACTGACATTGTTCAAGTTTTTTTTTTTTTTTAAAGTATTGAAGATGAAGCTTAATAATTAAAGAAAGAAGCAAAAGGACTCATCAAGAACAAGTTTATGATGATCTACCCAAAATTGAAGCAAAATCAATTAAGGATCCAGATCCGCAATAGATACAATCACTTTTGAGCCATTATTAGAAATTGTAGGTTTTGAAGAAAAGAAAAATTGTTAGTTGACGATAGTACTCCACCATAGACAAAAAAGTTAATTGGTGTCGAACGTGCACGTAAGATCAAGTACAAACCAATTGAATAAGCATAAACTTAATTTAAGGAAATAATAGTTATTCAAGAATACAAGATAACGATAAAATATAATGATGATATTTGGTAGATGTTGAATGTGGAGAAATTAAAGCCAAATTGACTCTAGATTCTATTGAAAAGAAACTGAAGCTGACTAAAGATGACACCATGATTTTGTTGACGCTACATATTTTAGGAAATTGATGGACAGTCTAAGGTACTTGACTTTCACAAGACATGATATTTTTCATGACATGCCCAACTTTGAATATCTTGATTTAAGGATTCTATGTTGGAATTAAACCAAGATTAGTAATCCAAAGTTGTGTAGGATTTAATATTTGGTAGTTTATTTAATTCATGTCTAATTAGGTTTCATAAAAGTCATACAGGAACAAATTTCAAGTCATTGCCTAATTTGGTTTTCTAGTATTTTTAAATAGGGTTGTTGCGCCACATATTTTCTAGTAGTGAGATTTAAGAGTTCTTGACCTATTGTATAAAGCCTCCTACCTCTTCTCGTTAGTGTGAAAATTTTCTTCTATATAATCATTGTTGGGTCTTTCACTTGTTACCATATTATTTCTTTGGATATTTTTTATTTTCTTCATGGTTTATTGTGGTGATGGATAGTGATGGTAGTTGTGAGTATCAATTAGGGATGGTGTTGGTGTGGTGGATATATAGTAGCTAGTGGTTGATGGTGGCAGACAATATGGTGACACGTCTAAAAAATTGTCGAAAACCGATGGAAGACCTCAATTTTTTTTTTGACAAAAATTGATGGATGTGACTGTTGAAAAGTTATATGCACAACGGAAGCATATCAGAATTGTGCTGCTTACATGAATAAATGGTAACACATATGTTTATGCTAGAACACATATAATCATGCTAAAACACATAAAGTTGGTGAAATTTAATTTCAAGAATTACCTCTTGAAGTGTGACAGATACCTTCAAGCAAATCCACAAGTTATACAGACCTTCAAGCGAATCCACAAGTTAGACAAAAGTTCTGTGGTCTTCTATAGTGATCCCAAGTTCACATCCGAACTCTCTCAATACTTGGGTGGACAAGTATCGACATCGTATAGAAAACTAATTCGTTTTTCTAGGTTAGAAAAACCCTACTTATAGAGATTTTTTCCAATTAAAAAAGGAGAAGAAAAACACAAGGTTCTATTCTTGAACAAGAAAACACCCGCTATTTCCACCTTTTCCCCCCTAGAAATGAGATTTAGAGTTCTAGTTAAATATGGGCACTATAGGGACCACTAAATTAATTACTGAGACTTCCTATTCTGAAAATAATTATAAATAATTAATTTAAATCATTCTTACCATAATAAATTACAAATCAATCCACTAGAAATCTGTAATTACACTCCTCCAATTATATTTTAAAATTCCCCATTAAACAATTATGTAATTCCATGTTAAGATTATAGATACTAATCAATAAATTAAATACCTGACAAATTTAATTCAATGATTCATTTCCTTTAGAGCACTGCTTAACGTATTTCATGTGTTAGATTCATAAATCCACTTACAAGGTTTGACATGATGAAAACATGTAAACTTCTCAAAAAGACATATCATCAATCTCTATATCGAGACATGGATTCCATCAACTAACTTATTATTTTACCAATATATATTATTATCATCCAATCTACCAACCATATTGACCCATCTCAAAATATCATCTTTTAATAAATCAAAATGATAATTAATATATACATATCATATAGTTATATCAGCATTAAGAATATAAGTACATTTAACAGTTTAGAGAATATGCTTTTGTCAGTCAGTCTAAAGCAACTATCTCTCGATCCCGTTCAATACATACAAAATGCACTAGTACATGAAGTTGGAACTATACCGTTCCCATAATCAAGATAAATTATATATAATCTTGTGCTATAATCGTACCGATTTCATGTCCAATTTCCATCTTAGATTGTGAACAAAAAACTTTATACTTATAAGAATCGTTGATTAATCCTCTGTGTTTAAGTTAAAACTCTATACACTAAATCATCTACTATACAAGTAATCAGACACCATAAACAAATATACTCTATTTTTTTAAATTAAAAATGAACAGATGAATATTATTCTATAATAAATACTATATCTAGACATATAGTTAATAGTATATATTCCAACAGTGACTACGTCAAACAATGGTGGGTTGGTTTTCTAAAAAATGAGGAATGTCTGTCAATTTCCTTAAATTTCTAAATATCATTCTTTATAAAAAAAATGAGTATAAAAAATTGGCGAGATCCCTTATTTTTTTTTAGAGAAATATATAAAATATAAATTTATATTGCAAATCAGATTCCAAAAATATATTTTAATTATGGAGTCCCTCACCCGAGAAGAACCCATACAAAATTGCATGATGATATTATTGGGGGATCTCTTGCTTGCCCTTGAAGTTTGCAGTTATAGACACATGATTTTATACCCTCTCCCAGTTTTAACATATTTTTAGCTTTAAATATCTATTTCCAAATCTAATCTTTCTTTTATCTTTATTTCATTTTTAGTAGATTCTACTTGAGAAAATTGAAAATCATAAATATAATCGTATTTTAAGATAATACTTTTATTATTGATTTTTGCGAGAAAAAAGAAAATTACAAAATGTATTTTATTTGAGTTTTCTTATATTTACCATTTAGGTAGTATTTTATTGCAGGTCATTTTTAAAAGAAATATCAAAAGATCAAACTCAATGGCATGTTGCCACATGATATTTATCTCAATATTTATTAAAAGCATATTCCATGGGAGAGAGGAATATTCCACTATTTTCTCCAAACTTTTTGATAGTATCCAAAATTCATAAGGGTATTTTAGGAAGATTAGATCCTAAAAAATACACCACACTTTACCCTAAACCTAGACTATAAAACAATAAGAGGACCTAATGAAGGGTCAAGAAAAATCAGCACTCATCTTCTTCACCTTAGATGAGTGCTGAGAAATGATATAGTTTAGTCTTCCCTCACCATTAATAGACCTCCACCATTTCTGCTAAGCACCCCAAAACACCCATCTAAACCCCAGCATAACCTCATCGTCAAACATCCAAAATTCCAACCTTTCTTCACCGTGTAAACTTCATGTTCTTTCTATGGTTTTAGGTCTATTGAGGGTTCCAGTTCGATCAAGGTTTTTTTCCCGATCAGCCAAGTTTCAGAAGACATCATCTTGACATAAAGGTCAATTTTTTACTTTGCTTGTTGACTAATACATGGTATTTGATATGATTTTTTTTAAAAAATTGATTGTTAAGTGTGAGTTACTTATTAGGCATAAAGTTATCATTTCTTAAAAGTGATTTGTTCAGTTCTTGTTGCTGATAGGGAAGACACTGGTGCGATGCGGGGCAGGGGCGGGAGTAGGGTGGATTGAGCATAATCCATTTTTTTTTTAATCCGCCCCGCATAACAATTTTTTAATTTTGAACCCACCCCACTTTGCCCTGCATAGACCCACACCGCATGAATCCTCCCCGCATAAATTTTTTAATATTTCTTTTTGTAGTTAATTTTGATACTAAAAATAAAATTTATTTTTATTAAGTTGTATTAATTTAATAGATAATGACTTAAAATTTTATTTTTTAGAGGTCAATTGGGAAGCATGTAAGAATTGTTGTAGTTTTAATTGAACCATTTTCATTTACTTTCTTGGATATTTTAGTAATTTTGAAGAAACTTTCTTAAGAGATAATGCTCTATCACTTTTATAATATATAAAATGTTAAAATTAAATTTGAACCCGCATAAATCCACATAAAACCACCTAGACCCGCAATCCACCCCTCCTCGCATTAGTTTTTTTTAAAAACCACTTTAACCCGCCCCACAGTCCTCCCACGCATAACTTTAAACCCGACCCACCCCCATAGCTTTAAACCCACCCCGCATCCGCCCACCCCATTGCCATCCCTAGTTGATGATGAACATTTTATGTTGGAAGAGCTAACAACATGAGAAAAATAACAATTTTTAATTAATAACATGTTTTATATCTTTATGTGATTTTGATTTAATATGATTAGGGATGGCAATGGGGCGGGGTAGGTTTAAGGCTATGCAGGCAGGGTGGGTTTAAGGTTGTGCAGGGTGGGTGGGATGTTGGGTGGGTTGAAATTGTTTTTTTAAAAAACTAATGCGGGGTGGGGCGGGGCAAGTTGTAAGTAAATGTGATTTTATGTGGGTTCAAACTTAATTTTAACTTTTTACTTGTTATAAACGTGATAAAATATATTTATTAAAATAATTTCTTAATCTACTAAAATATTAAAGATTGTAAATGGAAATGATTCAATAAAAAAGAATACAATTTCTTACATGTTTCCCAGTTGACCTCTAAAAACTATTATTTTAAGTCCCATCTTATTAAATTAATACTTTATGAAAAGATGAATTTATTTTTATGAATTATACTTTTAGTATCAAATTTAACTAGAAAAAATATTAAGCCTCGACACGTTTCTTGTCTTACTTCCAATGATTAAGGCAAGAATGAGTGAGGTTGCCTTTCTAATTGGACAACCCTTAGAAAAAAATTAAGCGGGGTATGTCTATGCAGAGCGGGTTGAAAATAAAAAAAATTGTTATGCGGGGTGGATTAAAAATTTTGCGAGTTAAGCTCAACCCACCGCACCCCACTCCACCCCACCCCGCACCGTCTCATTGCCATCCCTAAATATGATGTCTTTCCATTATGGGTGGTCTACTGCTTAAGTTCATGCTAGCCACGTGAATTCTAAATATGATAGAGAATTATTTTGCTTTGAATCAGTAAATTATTTGAACAATAAGTTTTATTTAAATTATAAGAGTTTATGCTCAAAGTGTTAATCTCTAAGTGAGAGTGTATATAATTTATCGTCATGACTGAGGTAGCAACTTTGCGTCTTAGATAACGACAACTAACAACTAACAACTTTGCATCTTAAATAAAGTCAAATAATAAAACAGCAAGGTTGCATTTACAAGCGAGTAATTCATAATTTCGGGTAATCAATATCTAGACATGTATTACAAAACTTGTTTGTAGACACTGGCTATGGAATGTATTGGTGCGCTCTAGTAATCGAATTGAAAATACTGTAAATCATAATTTTGTCAAAGTTAAAGAGAATCCATTACACGAGGTCAATAGTTCAATGCCATAGGATAAAGTTGTCACATAATGAATGATTGTGATAAGGTTTAAAGAGATTTTGTGGAATTTTCTGAATAAGTTCGTGCATATATTATTAATCACTTCAGAGATTTTTCTATAAAGTTTTATTTTACTAACACCAATGAAAATAGTGACTCGTTTTCGGTAATACATTTAATGTCTTCTTTTGTAGATATGAAAAAATAGAATACATCGTAGGGCAACAAAAAATTACGACATAGCCGAGGAACACAACGATATATTAGTCAAAATGAAATTACATGATGATATAGTTGGGGAGATTATCTCCTACTTTCCCTTGAAGTTTGGGTTGGAACAATGTTTGAGAAATTTAGGATCAGAAATCATACGTTTAAGATTCTTGTTTAGAACCTTATGCATGATTCTAAGCAATAATCTTAAAGGTAGGATTTCTCATCCTAAATTTTTTCAACTTTGTTCCAACATCAAACTTCAAGGGCAAGCACGAGATGATCCCCCAACTATATCATCATGTAATTCCATACTCACTAATATACCATTGTGTTCCTCTATTATGTTTCCTTTTTTCTTGCCCTATCATGCTATTCTATTTTTTCGAATCTACAAAGGAAGACATCAAATGTATTACCTAAAATGAATCACTATATTTTCATTGGTGTTAAATAAAATAAAATTTTATAGGGAACATCTCTGAAGTGATTAAGAATATCTACATGAACAACCAATGAACTGGATGTTTTGATTTAAAATGAATATTAGCCATCAAGAAACCAAAATAATAGATAATATATAATAATTGATTCTTCTAAACAGTTCTAGCTTTGGTGGACATAATTACCTAGTCATAAAAAAGTATAAATATGTTTAATGAACTCAGTTTTGAACGTATGTGTTACATGTCCGATGTACGTGTATTCCAAGTTATTTTTTGTATGAATTCTAAATAATAACATTAAATTAATGAAACTTTTTTTTTGTAACTTGAGGTAAATTAGTAAAATAAAATTTCATAAATGTGACACTTTTTCAGTGACGTTATATCCGTTGCTTAAGAAGATTTTTTTTTTTTTATAAAAAGAGTGGAAGAAATGACGTAGTCCATCGGTTTTTAAAAAGCAAGAGGACAAAAGAGATAAAAGTGACCGCGTCACTTTTCTGTCATTCTTAGCAAAACAAACCACGTCATCCGTTACTTTTGGCCGTCGTTTTTAAAGCAATTTTTAGTTGTGAAAGTATCATATTCATGAATTTACATTTTACAAATTTAATATTATTTACAAAAAAATGTGTTTCAATAAATTTATGTTATTATTAAAAATCTTATACTAAATAACTTGTAATACACGTGCGATAGATGTGTTCAAAATAATTTATACCAGATGTATACTAATATCAGTATTCACCGATTCATTTATTTATAAATAATGCATTTTTGATATATTAGGAATGTTCTGAATCTTTGCGAAAGGGGAAGAAAATATTTTAAGGGTTCGTGACTTGTTGTTCGACATTCAAGGTATGTTAAGAGTTTTAAGGCTTTGTTGAGGGATGTTTAGCTAATTGAAATTCAAAAAGTTGAATAGATAATGGATAAGTGTGAAAATGGGGGGTGTCGTACCCTTAGTGTGATGGGACATTGATACGAGTATCAGTGATATAAAAGGAAAAGTTTATTACTATGAAATGGTAGTTTGCAATCCAAGAATGCTAAAGTGTATGGACATTAATTAGCTGATTAATGGTTGACTTGGTTGTTTTGTGTGTACTTTATGTTTCTTCATTGAACCTATATGTTTGTGATAGTCAAGGGTAAATGATTGAAATGTGATGCATTATCATTCCCTATTTTATTAAAATATGCTATGTAAATTAATTGACATGAGATCGAGTATGAGTAAGGTTTGAGCATGCATGTGAAGATCGTCCGTACTAGGGGTTATTTAATTTTGTGATAGTGCATTGAGATCTTTCTCACGGCCATGTGGAGACCATCCGTGTCGTATATAGACCTTGTGAATCCTCTATGGGCTATAAACTCCTGAAGAATTTTCTAGAAGCATCATGTATATATGATTGAGGCATTGCTTGACATTTGAGGTATATCATCTCATTGTATTGCATTGAATCTCATAACATCCTTTATTCATAATTGATTACGTGCTTAATTGATGTCAAACATTACGTGGCATAAAATATCCCTATTTTGTGTGAAAACTTGGTTGTTAACTATAATGTAGAACTTGTAAACTTGAAAGATTATTCTTACATAATCATGTCACTATTTCTTCGTTATCGGTCTATGAGACATATTGTATATATGTGTTTTGTACTCATACTATATTTTGGTGCACTCTTTTATGTTGTTGATTCGATTTTGAGTATGAGCACATCCTGTGAAGCTTTTTGAGCCTGAGCTTAGGTTATTTTGAAGTTGTGGTAAGCTATTTGACTGTTTTGTGGGCCACGCCTTCCTCTATGTCTTTGATCACTCTATTGTTTTAACATTCAGAGAATTTCTTATATGTTCAAACTTTGTAATTCCAATTTCAAAGTTGCATAGTATTGTAAAATATCTTGTACTTATGACACCAGTTTTGGATGATATTTCAGCTTTTTCACATTTCATTTGTGAAAAACTTGTATTTGAGATTTTTTTAGCTTGTCACTGTTATGAATCAACCTCATCCCGACATGAACTTTGACGTCACATAATTAGTTATTGGGCCAAAAATGTTGATTTGGGATCCAGGTCCAATTAGTTACTAATTTAAGTGGAAGAGAAGTTAGAAAGAGAGGTTATACGTATTGTGATGAAACTGTCTGATCCTCTCATCTTTTTTATGGAGTCTAAACTTTTCATTTCCATTATTATCTCTATCCTTAGTTACTTGTAATTTCAATATTTTCATTGTAATTCAGTAGTTTGAGAGTGTAATTACTATTCTAAAGTTGTAATCATGTTCTCGTTCTTTATAATATACTGATTAGTTCGGGTTTGTTACATTCACTATACTTTTCCACTAGATTTATTGAATTGAATTTGTAAGAACATTGGGTCATCTTACCTGTCAATTCAGAATATAGTTGTCATCATAACTTTTGATTTTGAGTCGTGATATGATGTGACTGCATTTATTCTGTAATTATTTGTGGAGGTTGAGTCTATGAACTCTTAATGAAAGATTGTATCTCGTATGAGTGAGTGTCGAATTACAGGAATACCCTTGAAAAATTTCACCTATATGTGAGTGTTGAAGTAGGCTGCATCCTATGAGAATGAGGATTATTTTAAAAACGCTCTTGAAAATCAGAATATAACAAAGTTGTAATCCGTTGGCTATTAAAAACTTATATTAACACCTTGATTATTGTGTGTAAGAGTGATACTTTATTTTCTTTAAGCATTAATAGTGCAAGTACTGTGAAACCACTACCGACCTTGGAGTTAAGATTACTATTTTACTAAGTAAATGTTCAATGCAGGACACACCTTCCTTATGCATTTTTTTATAACCGAAAGTTTGAGGCTTTAAGCCTCATATATTTCAATGTTGGTGTTTATGCTTTTTAATATTAAATTAAAATATTAAGTGCATATGCTAGTGGATATAAATTGACAAGAAGGTGACCATTATTTTTTGGTGTAACTCATGTAACCACTAATGTCACGATCTACCACTATTTACCCACCAACTCTATTAACTTTCTACAATATTACTATCTCACTACTTTTCTATTTAATCTATATATAGAAGAATACTACACCTATAAATAGTGGTGTTTCTACCCTTGTGTGAAGAGTATGAGAATTATACGAAGTGTGAGAAAATATTGTAGTGTGTAGTGACGTCATGTAGTGAAAAGAATGAGTTGAGGGAAAGAAAAATATGCCAAGTCTCCAACTTATTTACTATTAAAAATTGAGAAAATTTAAATTGAATGAAGGTTTGTAATGGTAAAGTTTTAGACTCTTCAACTAATCTGGAGTTGTTTGAGTCACACAACATTATTGGGTTGTTGTATCCTCGAAAGGACAAGCCAAGAGTTATACTGTTGTATCAGTGAATATTTTACCGTAGTGGACTTGAATCTCTTTAAAGAGAGCAAGATCATATTTGCGCCTCAAGCCTGAATATTTATTTATTCATTTTTGTTTATTTTATTTTTCAACTGTAATTTACTATAATTTGTGGTATACTCACCAACAATATATAGGTAGATAAATTGTGTAAGCCTGAACCAACCAGCATATCAAGCAAAAGTAGATGAATGTACCAATAAGAAGACTTATACAGTTGGGATAAAAAAGAATTATGCAGGTGTAGGAAACTGTACCTGTTGGAAAACTATATGCACAACGGAAGTATATCAGAATCTTTACAGCTTACATGAATAATAGATAATCAATACCGTTTATGCTAGAACACATAATCATGCTAGAACACATAAACTTGCTGAAATTTAATTCGATAAATACCTTTTGAAGCGTGAGTAGATACCTTCAAGCGAAATCCCAAGTTAGACAGACCTTCAAGCGAATCCACAAGATAGACAACAACTATGGTCTTCGACAGTAATCTCAAGTTCACATCCGAACTCTCTCACTGCTTGGGTGGGCAAGTATCAGATAGAAACCTTTTCAATATCTTTCTCTAGGTTAGGAGAAACCCTATTTATAGAGATTTCTTCCCAATCCAAAAAGGAGAAGAAAACCCGATCTTTCTTGAAAACAAGAAAAAACACACGTTGGTTTTGTTGAACCAAAACTAACTCTTTCCTCTTCGTTTTCCTTAGAAATAGGATTCTGAGTTCTAGTTAAATATGGGTACAGTAGGGATCACATAATTAATTACTGAGACTTCCTATTATGGAAATAATTTCAAATAATTAATTTGAATTATTCTTACCATAATAAATTACGAATCATTCCACTAGAAATTCGTAATTGCACTCCTCTATTTATATTTCAAAATTCTCCATTAAACACTTATGTAATTCCCCATGTTAAGATGACAAATACTAATCAATAAATTAAATTACTGACGAATTTAACTTAATGATTAATTTCCTTTAGAGTACTACTTAACTTATTTCATGTGTCGGATTCATAAATCCACTTGCAAGGTTTGACACAATGAAAACTTATAAATTTCTCAAAAAGGCATATCAATCAATCTCTATAACGAGACATGAATTCCATCAACTAACTTACTATTTCACCAATATATATTATTATCATCCAATCTATTAGGCATATTGACCCATCTCAGACTCTCACCTTTTAATAAATCAAAACGATAATTAATATATACAGATCATAATAGTTACATTAGGATTAAGAATATAAGTATATTTAATAGTTTAGAGAATATGCTTTTGTCAGTCAGTCTAAAATAACTATCTCTACTCGGTCTCGTTCAATACATACAAAATGCACTAACACAAGAATTTGGAACTATATCGTTCCATAATCAAGATTAATTACATATTATCTTGTGCTACAATCATACCGATGACATGTCCAATTTCCATCCTAGATTGTGAACAATTTTTTTTATACTTATAAGAACCGATGATTTAATCCTCGGTGTACAAGTTAAAACTATACACACTAAATCATCTTCTTTATAAGTAAACAGACACCATAAACGAATATATGATCTATTAAAACTGAATAAATATTTGTTCTATAATAAATATTAAATCTTAACATATGGTTAATAGTATATATCCCAACATTACCTTCTTGCAATATTTATATTGTAGTCAATTGCAAGAGTATACGTTTGTCCTACTCTTAAGAAGAGATAGTAATAGGGCAGCTCTCCTTTGGCATGTTAGCTGAAATATGTGATGATTATATAACTGCATGCCAATAGAGAGTAGCCCTATCACTATTTCCCTTTATACCAACTCGCCTATCTCATTTTTCTGCTTATGATTCATCACAGCAGTCCACGCTTATATAAAACATTCCTTCTCAGCTTAATTAAGAGATAGTATAAACCCCTGGAGAATCAGCATATCCTACATGATTTTTGGTATTTTGTTATTGCATTAGGGGGTTGCTTTTTCTAGGGTCAGAAAATGAGGTAACTTTTTTGTCCCTTTACAATTTCATGAAAGCAACTCCTCGGGAAAAAGTTATTGGAGGAGATGCTGCATGATTTTATGCCTTTAAAGTGTGTTATTTGACTCAAGGACCTTAGAACACCATATCATTCACCATTCTCCTATTTTACCTCTTCTGTTATTTCAATTTACATTTCCATGTTATCTATTTCTTGGGTTCAGTTTCTGAATAGTGAATATTAATAATAGAGGAATATGGGGGCAGAATAGAAAATGGGGATCTAGGCAATGCTTTTCGTTTGGCTTTTCGATTTCCCAAGTTCTAGTCTTGATTATGTTCTAAGATTTTTTTAGATTATAAGTCTTTTACAGCACAGGAAATCAAGTGTACTGCTTCTACTGTCTGAATTGGACATAATAGAAATTCAAACGTGCTTGTTGAATTCTCTCATATTACTCAAGTGCGTTTTCATTTCACATTTGTGCCAGTTTAATCTTAAGACATGTGAAGCTGAACAATTGCAGCAGTGTATATCAATAAAAAGTTCAATTCTGGATGTAATATAAGAAAACATGGACTAATTGATAAAATTTCTTTTTTTCCAGACAAACAATTACGAATTGACCATTTTAGTTTCTATTGATTAATAATTATTTGAAAAAACAAATCACAAGTTCTATGAATGATTAATGTGAATTGTCCTATGATGACTTGTTTGTCGAGATCACGATGATTGGTTATTGTCTAAACATACAAGGATGAACAAACAAATTGACTCACGTCATCACTGCCTAGACATAATATGGTAGATCATATTCATGAAAACTCCTATGTCCTTTTAAAATAATATACTAACATGTCTCCAGTGATTTGCTTCTCCAAACAATGAAAGACATCAAGAAATCAAATTTGTGTACATCTCAATGAAGCAACGAATCTCTTGGCTCTCTGCCTTGGTTTTATATAAATATAAGCGCAACATAGCTAAATGGAGCACAAATTCTGTGTGAGAGACATGATGGTGGAAAAAAACTCATATGAAATTAATACATTGGTTACTTTTTGAGCGTGAATGTAACATGAAATTATTTTTCTCTGAGAAGAGATTTTGAATTATATACAACATCCAAACTTGGACACCAATTAATTCAGCTTCATTAAACTTGAATGTCCTTAAATCGTAAAGTCTATTTTGCATCATGGGTCGCATACAAATTGCTAAATTAATACCATACCATGTGTTGAAAGATGCAAATAGTTTTTAAGCTAGACATAGTTAGTAGTTAACTAGTTTAGGTTAGCGTGATATGTAAACCGGAATAAATGACTATACATTTTAGTATTCTGAGAAAATGGAATCTAAATAATTTATGAGCCTGATTAAGTGAGACTGTCACTCGGAGAGCTGCCCTGTTACTGTCTCTTATTCATGGAACTCTGTTGCGAAAGTTGTTGAATCTGCTGTTTACATACTCTATTCGCCACTGGTGAGTCACAATAGCCTTCTTCTCTAAAAGCTGAAACTAACTTCCAGCAGAGGTGGCGTGCTGTATTTTTAAAATAATTTAATCAATCATCCAGGCTATATTAACCCCTGATAATGTGGGGTTTGGAATGACATCTACCTGTCCATATATCAACCAAAAAATATACACGGAGAAGTGTTGGAATGTATGCGTCCACCGATTTCGATGGGACCAAGTTCTCAACATAGTTACAATAACAAACAGTAAAATAAGTCCTGAAAGTAAAGATTGCACAAACAACTTTACGCGGAAACCTCCTTGCTCAAGGGAGTAAAACCACGACCTGGCTTGCCAGGACTTTTCAAAAGCTGCTTTCACTAATCTTCTCAAGCAAAAGTAAAAAGCCAGTTTACAAACTGAGATTAGCCTACTAATCCCAACTCTAAGCAATACCTCCTATTACTTAGATGAGCCGAAGCGGATACCACACCGCCCACTAAATCAACTAGCTCCTAGATGATTTAGACTTTAGAGTAAGAAACTAAGTTACCCTTAGCCTAGTTCTTACAATGATTCACACAAATTTGAAACGTTTCTTTCACAAGTGAAACGAATCCTACAATATCAGAACTATTTCAAGCAAACCAAAGCAGCTGGTACAGAAAGCAAATCGCAGCACTTCTATCAGGTCCCTTGCTGTTTTGAAGCTTGAAAGTATCTCTCTTTGAATGAATGAGATTTTTTGTTGTTTGTCCTTGGATATATATCATGAAGAATTATTATCCAAAGTACAAGCAACTTCCTCGCTTCTGATTGGTGAAGTACTCTGCAGCTTCACCAACTTTCTGACGCGGACAACTTTTACAGCTGTACAACACTTTGACAACTGGACGAGTTTTCATACTCTGCAGAGGACCAGGTCCCTGCACTTGTGAGGAGATCATCAAAACGTCTAGGAGCATAAGCACTTATCAATTTCCCCCTTTTTGATGATAACAAACAACCTGCATATCTCATCTCGTGAGTGTAATAACATTCATTCAAATAGCAGTGTATGGGAACTGGTATTCTCCCTTAATCAGTTCCCCCTTAATCAGTTCCCCGGGAATTGGTATTCCCCCTTAATCCCTTAGCCAATTGCAACAAAACTTCCCCCTTTTGACATTATTGAAAAGGTGAAACAGTAAACATATTCAAGTTAAATGCAAGACAATAAAGAATTCAGGGCCTTGGGCCACACAGAACATGTGTATGTAAGCATAAAGAGAATATTAAACTACACATGAACAGGGTAGAAACATAAATAGCATTAGACCACACATACTGACCACTGTAAATTGTCAAAACATAAAGCCACGAGATTTTCAATCAGGATTGAAGAACAAAGAGGGAAACTTAGGGAAACAAGACACTTTTAGGACGGAAGGGGAAGGGGATTGAGGATGCGCATAAACAGAAACAGACGCTCATTTGCATCCGCATGAGCCTTGATAAGCTGCCTGTTGAGAGCCTTAACTTCCTTACTGAGTGAGGCATTTGTCTTCAGCAGCATTGTATTCTCATCCCTCAACTTTTGCAACACCTGCTCATTTCCATCACTGGTACCAGGTCCCCTCGAAACTGCCTTCTATAATTCAGACTTCAATTTAGTGGTTTCAACCTCCTAGTCATTCAGAATCTCAGTGAGATCAGTTACTTCCCGTTTTAAGAGTAGCCTGCTGCTCTAGAACCTCTGCCACTTGAGATCGACCCCTAGCTTGTCCCTCAATGCACTCACATTCCAACATAATGGCAGGGAGGTTGATCTCTTCAAGTTTATCAAGCTTCTCCATGAGAAATAGATCAGCAACAGATGCTACTGTTCTCTTTTCAGTTCTGGGCACTAACACCTTGTTGATGAACTCAAAAAGCAACTGATATTCCCCCTTGAGAAACCTTTTCGGTAACCCTGCATTCTTGACATCTCCATGTTTTGTGGCAAGTTTTGTGAAGTCACTTGATGGTTTACAATCTTAAATGGAAACAACATAAAAAAGATTTGACATTCCAAATTTGGTTAGAATGTCAGGGTCAAAGACTGCCATTCAAAACCTTCTGGTTCTCCATTGCCGTTATCCGCTCCTCCCTTGTCATTTCCTTTTCTTCACTTTGTTTTTGCACCCTAGGACCTGCTCCCTTTATGGATTTGAATTTTCAACCTCTTATTTTCTAACTTTCTCCTTTTTCACAGGAGATTTCTTTGCAACCTTCTGGAGTATAAAAGGAGAAGTTGAATGAACTAGGGTTTTCAACTTCTTGGGAGATAGGGATCTTTGAAGAAGAATTAGAGTTAGACATTTTGAGAAAGTGAGAAAAGCTTTGGAGAAGGGATTAGTGAATTTCAACAAGAATTGTTTGAAGAGATTTTGTAATTTGATTCACTAAGAAAAGTAGTATATAAAACCAAAAAGACATCAGGTCCCCAACAATAGCAACCTTTGGTTTAAAAATGAAAAGACATCTGAAACTGACGCGATGAATGGGTGAAGGACATGTGGCAGTGATGTTGACAGTTAGGTAGTGTAGAATAAGTGATACTAACCTTATAAGGACCAGGTCCTCGTTTCAATCTGCAACCCTGCCTAGTGTGATTAAATCATCCCTTCAACTTGACACACCATGAATGTATACCTGCATTAAGGTACCAGAAGTGAATTCTTAAGTGACAATCATTAAAACAAGTATAGATACCTGCCCTCCGTAACATAATCAAAATAGAAGATTTTTGTGCAAACTTGTCAAGGAATCAGGTAATCTTGCGCATCCCCAGCCTCATCCTATTTTTAATGAAACATTCTTTACTCAAGGGCTTTGTAAAGATATCAGCCAGCTGGTCTTCAGTCTTACAAAACTTTATCACCACATTTTGCTTCTCAACATTGTCCCTCAGGAAATCAGTGATGATCCAAGAAAATGTGCCATGCCTGATGTACTCTTTCGATCTACAAGAAAGCCTGCATAGTCAGCATCTGCAAAACCAGTTAGATCAAGTGAGTCACCTGTTAGGTAGAAGAGGACCAGGTCCTGAGTTCCCTTTAGGTATCTCAGTATTCGTTTAGCAGCTTTTAGATGTGACTCCTTTGGTGCAGCTTGAAACCTTGCACACATCCGTACACTGAAGACTATGTCTGGTCTGCTTGCAGTGAGATACAAAAGTGACCCAATGATTCCCTTATACATAGTCTGATTTACCTCAACTCCATTTTCATCCAAGTCAAGCTTCACACTTGTGCTCATGAGAGTGTCAAGAACTTTTGCCTCAATCAGATTGAACTTTCGAAGCAGTTCCTTGATGTATTTCTCTTGACATATAGAGGTACCCTGAACGGACTGTTTGATTTGCAGGCCTAGGAAAAAGTGAGTTTTCCCATCATGCTCATTTCAAACTCACTGTTCATTAGATCAGCAAATTCCTTGCAAAGTGAATATGTAATGGCTCCAAAAATGATATCATCCACATAAACCTGCACAATCAACAACTCCTTTCCTCTGGATTTCAAGAACAAAGAATTATCAATTTTACCTCTTTTGAACCCATTGGTGAGAAGAAACTTTGACAGGCGTTCATACCAAGCTCTGGGAGCCTGTTTTAACCCATACAAAGCCTTGTCCAATTTCAACACATGATTGGGCAGGTCTGCATCTTCAAAGCCTGGAGGCTGCTTGACATATACTTCTTCCTTTAGATTCCCATTCAATAAAGCACTCTTGACATCCATTTGAAACAGTTTGAATTCCATGTGAGCGGCAAATGCAATTCCATTCTGGCTACAGGAGCAAAGGTCTCATCATAATCAATTCCCTCTTCTTGGTTGTAACCCTGAACCACCAGTCTTGACTTATTTCTAGTAATAATCCCATGCTCATCAAGTTTGTTTCTGAAGACCCATCTGGTCCCAATAATAATTTTGTCAAGTGGTCTGGGGACAGGATGCCACACCTTGCTTCTCTCAAACTGATGAAGCTCCTCATGTATTGAAGTTACCCAGTCTACATCCTTCAAGGCTTCCTTGATATTCTTGGGTTCAATGGATGATATGAATGCTGAGTATGCCACCACATTTCTCGAATTGGACCTATTTTGAATTCTCATGTGTTGTCCTGGAGGGACCAGGTACTCCTGAATGTTCTACATCCTTCCCGTTTATACCCTAATCATCCTGTTCTTTGTTGTTCAGCTCCTCAAGCTCTTAGTCTTCTTTGTTCTTATTCCTCTTCTCCGACTCATCAAACTTAACATGCATGTTCTCTTCAATACATAGAGTTCTTTTGTTAAAACCCCTATATGCCTTGTTTGTAGACGAGTACCCAACAAATACTCCCTCATCACCTCTGGCATCAAACTTGCCTAAATCATTCTTTCCATTATTTAGCACAAAACATTTGCACCCAAATGGCTTAAGATGGGCAATTAAGGGTTTTCTGCCATTCAACAATTCATAGGGTGTTTTCTTGATCAACGATCTGACAAGACACCTGTTGGTCAAACAACATGCTGTATTGACTACTTCAGCCCAGAAATTCATAGCCAGCCCATGATCAGATTTGATACTAGCAATTTTTCAATTCGCCTTCAGTTGGATAGCTTTGGCAAAAATGATCAGTTGTCCAGCCGTCTCATCCTTCGTTCGTAGGAACATATTCTATGTAAACCTGGAGAAGTCATCAACATTGACAAGAATATATTTCTTCCCTCATCTGCTTTATATTCTGACAGGTCCACACAATTCCATGTGAAGCAGCTCTAGAGGTCGGGTTGTACTGACTCACTTCTTGGCTTTGAATGATGACTTAGTTTGTTTTCCTTTGGCACAAGTATCACAGACTTTATAACTGAAAAACTTCAACTTTGGCAGTCCGCGGACCAGGTCCCCTGAAAACAGTTTGTTCAACAAAGAAGTACTTACATGACCCAGTCGCCGGTGCCACAGATCTGCATCATCGGTTAGAGCACTCAGACAAGACAGATCATCTCCTTCAATAGAGTCAAGATCTGCAACATGCATAATCTTGACTCTAGTAGCAGACATAACAACCCATTTGGTTATACAATTGGTGACCAGACATTTGTTAGCCATGAACTTGACTTCATTTCCTTTGTCATAGATTTGAGATATGCTCAAGAGATTGTATTTGAGACCCTCTACATAGTGTACATTTTTTTTCTCGAATTATCAACAAATCTCCCTATCCTGCCAATACCAAGAATAAAACCCTTCTTTTAACCACCAAATGACACACCACCACCTTGGTGTGCTTTTAAAGAGAGGAAGTTTGAAGTATCTCCAGTCATGTGCCTTGAGCATCCATTGTCCATGTACCAGCACTGACTGCTTCCTCTCTTTTGCATGAGAATTACTTATTAGATTTAGGAACCTACTTCAGATGGAGTTCCCAATATCTATCAAAAGGCTTAATAAGAAACCTTCCTGTCCAAGAGGGCAGAGTGTTCTTACTGAAATGATGACGGGGACTAGGTACCTTTTGTCCCTTTTTAACAGTTTTTTTAGATCTAACAAACTTCTCATGCCTTTCTTTTACCTTTTTTAGAATCTCACAAATTTCTTTCAGATGACCATTTCGACAATAGTGAGCACACAAAAGGTTGTCAGATACGGACACATACTTGCTATGGGGGTTATAGGGAGGTTCTATTGGTCTACACCCTAGCCCCTTCTTCCCATTGATACTTTGACTAGCCAAGTTAGAAAGTATCTTAGAGGAGTCAGTCCACTCCAGAGAGTGGTTTAACTCTTCCTTGACCCTACTCAGATCCTTTCTCAGTTGAGAATTTGTTTCAAGAGAAGCAACTAGCTTGGAATCAAGGGTTTTAAGCTTTTCTTCCAGTTCTTCCTCAAAGATGCTAAGCTTTCTCTTTCCACCCACTGAGGTACCAGGGTTCTTCACAAGTGTTATGCTGCTGGTTTCTAGAGTACCTGTCCTTACACTCATTTCAGAAACTTGAGACATGAGAGAAGAATTATCATCCTCACACAAACTTAATTTTTCATTCAACATCAAGTTTTCGGTGGTTCGTTCATCAACAGAGTCAATAAGCAGCAAGTTTCCTCAAATTTTTAACAGGAAGAGTATCTAGATCATCCTTAAGGTAAAAAAAAGTTACCTCATTTAGATCCTCTTCATCATCAGCCTTTGCCATTAATGAGAAGATGGAGTTGAAGACATTTTCATCATCTTTAATATCCATCATTGAAACATCTTCATGAATTTTTGTATCTTCTTCTGATTCATTTGACTCATTTCCCCATACGACCATGGCTTTTTTCACTAGTTGATCATCATTAGCTTTCCTCCTAGCATGGTCTAGGACCAGGTCCCTCTTGCGAGGCCTGATGTCATGAGTTTCCTATTTTTGAGATGTCTTTAAGGCGATGGATTTCTCTTTCTTTCCTTCCTTCACAGTCGTACTTTGCTTCTTGTTCAGCTCGTATGTCTGAAGATTTCCAATCAGCTCATCCATGGGAAGAGTCATTAGATCCTTGGCTTCTGTAATGGCATCCACCTTGCTTTCCCAAGATTTTGGAAGCACCTTGAGAATCTTGCGAACTTGCTTGCTAACAGGAATAGGCTCACCCAAACATCTAAGATCGTTGGTAATGGAGGTGAATCTTGAGTTCATCTCAAAGATAGTTTCACTTTCCTTCATACTGAAGTTCTCATACTGAGTGGTGAGCATATCAACTTTAGACTCTTTTACTCGTTGGGTTCCTTCATGGGCTGTTTGAAGACAGTCCCAAATCTCCTTAGCAGTCTCACACACAGAGCTCTTGCTCCAATTCCACACACCAAAATCTTTATAGGTTTGTAGTTCTTTTCAATCTTCTTCTTGTTTGCTTCATTATACTCTTTTCTGGTTTTGACAACTGTAGTGGTAAGCTCCCCATCCTTCACCTCTTTTGTAGGAATATATGGTCCATCAAAGATAATATCCCATAACTCAGAGTCATCAGCATTGATGTAGTCGTGCATTTGATTCTTCTACCATCCGTAGTACTGACCATTGAAACGAGGTGGCCTGGTAGAAGATTGTCCTTCCTCCATATTGGGTGGAGCAGCCATTCCTTCTGGATCTTTTCTTTTCTTGGTGTTAACTAAATCAAAAAGTACTGCTCTGATACCACTTGTTGGAATGTATGCGTCCACCAATTTCGATGGGACCAGGTCCTCAGCACAGTTACAATAACAAACAGTAAAATAAGTGCTGAAAGTAAAGATTGCACAAACAACTTTACGTGGCAACCTCCTTGCTCAAGAGAGTAAAACCATGACCTGGCCTGCCAGGACTTTTCAAAAACTTCTTTCACTAATCTTCTCAAGCAAAAGTAAAAGCCAGTTTACAAACTGAGATTAACCTACTAATCCCAACTCTAAGCAATACCTCATATTACTTAGATGAGCCGAAACGGATACCACACCGCCCACTAAATCAACTAGCTCCTAGATGATTTAGATTTTAGAGTAAGAAACTAAGTTACCCTTAGCCTAGTTCTTACAATGATTCACACAAGATTGAAACGTTTCTTTAACAAGTGAAACGAATCCTACAATATCATAACTATTACAAGCAAACAAAAGCAGCCGGTACAGAAAGCAAATCGCAACACTTCTATCAAGTCTCTTGCTGTTTTGAAGCTTGAAAATATCTCTCTTTGAATGAATGAGAGTTTTTGTTGTTTGTCCTTGGATATATATCATGAATAATTATTATCCAAAGTACAAGCAACTTCCTCGCTTCTGATTAGTGAAGTACTTTGCAGCTTCACCAACTTTCTGACACGGACAACTTTTACAGTTGTACAACACTTTGACAACTGGACGAGTTTTCATACTCTGTAGAGGACCAGGTCCCTTCACTTGTGAGGAGATCATCAAAACGTCTAGGAGCATAAGCACTTATCAAGAAGTATACAAACCATAGACTCCAAGATTACATGAAGAGTGAGAGTCAAGTCTCAAAAGAAGGGAGTCAATATCCTTTTTCATGTACACCAGAAGAATGGAGTCAAGTCTCCAAGATTATAATTCCATCACCTGCAGGTTCCCTTGGATTACCCTTAGTTGCAAATCTCTCGACAACAGATCGCAAGAAGTCATATTTGTATATAGTAATGAATTTTTAATATGAATACAGGGTTTGAGCTAAAGCTATCAGGTACAGGAAAACCTATAGTGACGGTGTTGTATTAATCCTTGAAGAAAATATCAGATAGGCTTAGGCTGACCTCTTAGTTACAACACAGATTGACAAGCATCGACTGAAGTCTTGAAAAAAATTGGATAGGAGGAAGATACTATATATCACCTACTTCCTCTTAATTAAAATTTACAAATTTGTTAGTTTACAAAAATATGACTTTTGTAAAGATATGACATCTGGACCTAACTCAACCCCAAAAGCTAGCTAATGAGGGGAGGATTGCCCAAGTTCATATAAAGAGACCACCCATCCATTCGACCATTCCCCAACCTGGGACTTTTACCCACTCTAACAACTTTATCATATCTGATTCTAATACTTGGAAATGGCCACTTATCACTCAACAAGACTGATTGAGCAGGTTACTTGGTTGATGACCATGATGTTGAATAGCCAATTTCCTTGCTTAAAGCCAAGTGGAAACTTGATTGTGCTTTGCTTTAAGGTGGAGAAAGCACAACCATTGGTTAATATCTAAATAATTAGTCATCTTTTCAAGCTTTGACTATTTGCCTTTTATTGTTAGACTTTCTTGTATATGCGGCTACCCTAGTTGGCTCACATAAGGGAACTAATCACTTGCTCTGTTTGACATTTTCTTTCTTTTTATATACCTTGTACTCTGAGTTTTCCATATTTTCCATGTTACTTTGTTCAAGTGAAACTTGTTCACATATTTTGCTACACTGTTGAACCTGGTTCTTCAGTTTCTTTGTCTATCACAAAAATAGAAAATTAAACATGAAGTAATGATAAGCCCTATTTGCATTATATATCATTTTCCCTGTTTTGGTCATGCCAAACACCAAGCATGTATAATCATATTAATGATAATTGACAAGCACATATGTATGTTCCCTACGCTGTAACGCGCACTTAATATTTCCCCCTTTTTAGCATCATTAAAAGACTATATACGAAAGTGGGAGTCAATAAAGAACAAACATCGTCTTAGGCACGCTTCAATACTCGTCCTTCACTAGAACATATATTGTCTTTGAGGTCAATAAGTTGTCTCAGTTCATGTAAGCATCATTGAACCTTCATTGAAAAGTTGTGGAGAGTTTTTTCATATACCTTTGTGGTATGATCCAACTAGGACTGCACGTGACTCACATTAATGACTTCAATCTGCATGGTGGTCAAAGAAGAAAAAGGTTGTCTCTCGCTCCTCCACTGAGTTTGAATGTAGGGCGGTGGCTAATATCCTTGCATAAACCCTATGGGTCACCAATCTCCTATTTAAGTTTCCATTTCCAGTACGTCAATTACCTACTATTAATTTACTGTGACAATCTTGGAGCCATATTCTTGAGCAAGAATCCTGTCCTCCACAGCCGTGTTAAGCATGCTGCAGTGGACTTTCACTTTGTCCACCACCATGTCGAAGACAAAAAGGTTCGTATTGTTCATGTTCATGTTATTATTCTCACGGAATCACTGACTAAGCCTGCATTTGAGAGTAACCTATTCAAGTTAGGCTTAGGGTCGTGTTGTTCATGTAATATTTCAGCAATCAGCGTGTAGAAAGGAGTAGTAACTCTATTTAAATAGCTTATACGTTCATTAATTGATGATATATCGATTTTACACACTTCTTCAAGTGTTTATAGGAGCAAGGATCGAGAGAGGGCTTCAAAACAAGAGTTTGTGTTCATATTTGGTTGGAATATTTCCTATCATTATAACTCGGCCCGTCGTTGATGACAAGAATATGATAAGTATTTCACAGTATATCTTCCGTAGAGAGAAATATACAACTACAGAAAAAATCCTAAACAATTCAGAACATCAAGTAAAACTAGATAACCATTGGTCATACCACTAACATATTACTCCCCGCCATCTCAATATATGAGACAATATTTCTTATTATTCAGTATATATATAAAAGAATGATACAATATATATATATTGGAAAAGGTAGGAGTCCATGTAAAACCTCCCAACACCACAAACTAATATAGTTCATGTAGTCGGCTTTTGTTAAGAAAACAAAGAGAGAGAGAGACCGAGCCGATGTGGTAATCGATGGGTTCCTACCTTACCACAAAAGGTAGGAGAAAAAACAATGTTAATGTCTAAGAAAATTAGAAAAATAACACCTTCTAGACAACATGAGGTATTGAGAGACAAAAGTGTGAATATGATTAAGCAGAGACAGTAACAGGGCAACTCTCCTTTGGCATGTCAGCTGACAGAGAGTAAGTGAAGTGGAATCACTATACATAAATAACTGCATGCCAATAGAGAGTAGCCCTATCATTATTTCCCTTAGTCATTCACAAACTCGTCTTTCTCATTTTTTTGCTTCTGGTTCATCACAACAGAGTCTTCCATGCTTTTATAGAGCATACCTTCTCAGTTTAGAGACGGTATAAACCACTAGAGTAGCGGCATATCCTGTGACTTTTCATGCTAGCTGTGATCTTTAGATATCTTCTTACATGATATATGGGATTGCTTTTTCTAGAGTCAGAAAATGAGATAACTTTTTTATCTTTTTACAATTTTATTTCGCTAAAGCAACTCCTCTGGAAAAATATTTTCATTAAATTCCCTTAAGAAAAAGTTACTGAAAGGAGATGCTGCATGATTTTTATGCCTTTGAAGTGTCTCATTTGATTCAAGGACATTTAAACAGCATATCCTTCATCATATTCCTTATTTTCTTGTTCCATTTACTTCTTTTTTTGTCAAATTTTCATTTCTATGTTACGTTTATCGAATTTTTTGCTTTTCATGTGGCCTTTTGGTTTTTCGAATTCCAGTAAATCAAGGGTTCTTCTGCTTCCTTTGTCTGAGTTTAACATAATTAAAGTTCGAAGAGACCAAGATTGTTATATTCTCTCATATTACTTAAGTGTGTTGTCATTTATCAAATGAAGTTCAATTCTGGATGTTATATAAGAAAACATGGACTAACAGTTGATAAAATTTCTTTTCGACAGACCAACAATTACTAATTGATTATTTTATTTTCTTCCACCAGTGCCAGATTTCTCTCGCGCCAAAAGTTCTAATACCTGATATACCTACATCACAATTAAAAGACATTATCCTATTATTTACTAAGTACTACGATATACTCTTATGTCTTTAATGTACTGTTAAAAACAGTAGGAAAGAGGAGTATAATATACCTCAACACCTAGATCTACTTAATAGATGGACTATTCCTAAGATTGCACCCAAAATCATATATCAGATGGGTACCTTCGAAAAATTAGGTCTTAAACAGGTTGTTAAGACTACTGAAGAAACTATCACTATTGATAGTGAGAATCAGACTTTTAGATTATTATCTGAAAATGATTTAGCCCCTTATAGGGATATTTATAGATTTATGCATATTGGCTTAGTACAGGTGGCTTTTAAACCTCTGACTTTACGTGGTTTACCTGAGAGCTTTATAGCTGCTCTTCGTGATGGTAGAAATTATAATTGGAAGAAATCTCTTATAGGAACCATTCAAACTAGTCTTGCGTATGGACCTGTTTATTTTAATGTGTATCCTAATCTACAGATTTCTTTGCAAGATGATAATTCTCTTAGTGCTCTTATGCTTAATGTTAAGCTTAATGGTTATGATTATATACCTGGCACTGAAGTTATTTGCATTTGTTATAGAATTTATTACAAGCTTTTGCATACTTTAAATTCTATGTGCAAAATGATAGATTTCAAAAATGAAACCATTTTAATAGAAACAAATTTTGACAAATCTAAAGTTGTCACTAGAAGACCTATTAAGTGGGAAGAAATTGAATTCCCACAAGAATGGGTTATTGAAAGTGTTGCTCAACCAAAGAATAATATTAGCACTAATATTTCAGAGATTGATCAGCTGGATGATGGAACTGTTAAAATCAGATTTTCTAATAATATTAGTATGCTTGATAATAATAGTGTGTCTTCTAGACTTACTAGATCAAATTCTTCTTATATATCTCCTACAGATTATGTTGTGCAAATTCCTTCTAGATCTTCTACTTCTCAAATCAGAGAAACATATAGATGTGATAATATAAAGATTGATAAAGACAATATTGCTAGGGCTATTCCTGATTTAGATATAACTGAATCAGAACTTGATTTTCCTAATGGATTAACTCAATAATGTTTTCTTATGACTGACAAAATTATTGATTTTAGTCCGGGCTCTCCGGCAAGGTCTCGCATCGCTAAAGATTATCAGCGAAAAAAGTGGAAACCTTTTAGAAAATGGTTTTTTAAGAATTTTAATAAGAATGAAAAACATAATTTTCAAGAAGAATTTTATAAAGATATTATAGAATCTAGAATAAATCGTTTAATAGCTTTTGTTCCTTGGTTTATGTGTAAGCATGTTCATAACTATATTTCTATGCTTGAAAGAGATTTTACTCTAGGTAATGGAGAAATTACTAAATCGGTATTTCCTCCTCAACAGGCCTTTCAGATTGTCGAGAATGATAAAATTGTGATTTTCAATGCCTTTTCAAAATTATTTGAAAATGATACTGCTATTATTACTTCTGCTCATGTGAATGCTATTATAAAACAGCAAAACTATGCCAATATTT
>JAJOOO010006888.1:0-64157 GCA_029582685.1 Solanum piurae | reverse complement strand
CAGTTTATGAATGCATCATTATCAGATTAATTGTTGCATTCTCAGTTTTGCATGTCCAGTTTGAGCTATCCAGTATTACAGAAATTCAGTCATAATATGTTAATCACTTAATCTATTGGGAGTAGCATAATACCGAGTTGGACTAGGGTTCAGCGTACCCATATAGTCCTAGAACTACGACCCACGTAGGTGTAATCCCCTCTGTGGGCATCATTTAGTGATCACGCCAGCAGGCCTCTATACCTTTGGCCGGGTATATTGGGTCCTCTCGATGGGGCGCATACATCGGACTCCACATTTAGCTCATGTGGTTTTATTGTCGGTTATTAGTAGCTCCCACAGTTCAGTCAGACTCTATTGCATTGACCACATTTACAGTTCATTCAGTATTCAGTCAGCATGCTTTAAATTGGTCATTGCATTCAGTTAGTTCAGATTCAATATCTCATCTTATGCATATTATTTCATTGCTTTATTGCTTTGTTCAGTTATATGTTATTCCAGCTTTACTCTATCCTGCATGCTCAGTACCTTCCAAGTACTGACGCATACGTGCGCTACATCTTCTGGTGATGTAGGTTCAGGTTCTCAGCATCCAGATCACGCTTAGATCGATTCCCAATCTTCTGTTCATCAGATTAGTAGTGGTGAGTCCTCATTCTCCGAGGACTAGAGACATGATATTCTTACTGCTTTCAGTTTTTAGTTTCAGTTTTGCTAGATCTAGTTGGGGCATGTCCCAAAATTTATAGTCAATTTAAAGGCTTATTTTAGACATTGTTAGATTTAGCTTAGTATTGAGTTAATATTTTCTTTGTATTAAACTCATTAGTTTTCATTCATTTCAGATTTAGTGTATGGGTATTCCCCATCATTTCAGATTTATTTATGATTATCGCTTCCACATCAGTTTATTATCTTTAGTATGTTCATGATCATGCCAGCAGGGTTAACTTGGAATCACTTGTGGTCCTAGGTCCCGTGTCCGCGTCTCGGGAGTAGTCTCGGGGCTTGACACTTACCACACATGGCACAAGTATCAATCAAGATGGATCAATTCCACTTCTAAGAGAGACATGATCATAACAAACTACAAAATAAAATCAGCTATATACAAAATCACAACTATGAACCTAGATGTCAAAGAGTGTGCAATTTCGCTAACAATCAAGCATTCACAAGAAAGTACTAATCAAAATTAGGCTCAAATAACAAATATCAAACAAATAAAAAGGGTCTTTTCTTTTCTCTCCAAAAAAATAATAAAAATAAAATTTACCTCCTAAAAAAATAAAAGACACTCGGTTCAAAGGGACTATCCTCAGGAAAAGAACCGAAAACAAAAGACAAGGAACCCATCCTAAAAAAAAGAAAAGACTCAATAAAATAGTAAAAACTAAAAATTCAATATTATTTGACTAGACATGAAATTTTAAGAAACAAATAAATACTTTCAAGAATTATGATCCAAAATTTCCTATAAATGATTACGTGGTTATGAATTATTTCATCAAACATAAACTAAACTTTAAAATTAAATTATTTCCAAATATTGAGATGCATCATTATTTTTAGAATAAACTAAAAAAATATCGGGTAAAATAAAACAAAGGGAAAAATAATAATCATATCACGGAACTAAAACCTTTTCTTTTGGATCAAAAGTTAATTACTAAAAACTATTGACGCAATCACTAACTATATAATGCGTGTAGCTTATTGAATGTGTTTGTTAAGAGCATGCTTGCTTGGCTAAATTAAATACCTTCATTGTATGAAAAACTAATCAATTCTTCATTCTTGGCCAAGGTTACGACGACATGATCATTGATTTCTCTGTGTACTTTATCTTCAAGAACAATATTTTGGAGCTCCAAGTTTGCAAAGCTTGTATTCTTAATAATAGTGACATCAAGTGAAGGACATCTATCGAGACATTGGGGGAAGAAAGCTTGTCAAATTTTGAAGGTCTTGAACATTCTTTTCCTACATAAATGATGAATCGTCGATAAAAGTAACAAAATATAATGCTCACATAATATAGCTAATAATTTTGTTTAACTTAAATTCTAGTGATATAAAAATATTTACACAATCACATTTGTCATGAAATAGTTATATGTATATTATTATTAATATAAATATCACCTTTATAATAGATTAAAATTTACCAAGTGTAAAAATTTATTTTTATTATATATACAGTTCAAATCCATTTTTATCAGTACATAATGTGGAAAAGATTTACAATACATAACACAAACAAAACTTTCACATACTAAAATGTATGAATTTTGTGGACTATTAAATTCATTGTTCATATATAATGGTAATAATAAAATAATAAAAGAAAAAAATTACAAAAAAGGATTAAGCTAGTGATACGGTCACTTACCTACACTTTGTGAAAATTCAAATTCCAACTCATTACTTTTGTTCAGGTGAGCAAACACTTTATTTTCACCCTCTTTTACCTTGTCCACTTCCTGATGGAGAACAACTACTACTTCATAACAATCTAAATTTGTAATTCTTTCAGTTTCTTCTTTCTGAACCAATGATCGCATAAGTACATCATCGTTAGAGAGGTTGGAGGAAGATTGCTTATCAAATGTTTTATGATTTGAAAAAAAATTAAGATTATCCATCGAGTGAACCTGCTTGGATTTAACATCATTATGGTAAGTATTATTTTTGAAATTTATGAGATTGTTTTATGTACCACTAGAATTTTAATAACTTACCACAAACTCGCTTGTTTCTTTGAGCTCGATCATTTCACACATGAGAGTCACTTCATTTCCTACATGTTGTTCACCATTGTTTTCTTTTTGTTTAGTTGTTGTATGCTCTGAGTTTGAAGACTCTTTTTTTCTTTTCTTGGAAAGACGTTTTGAAGACCCAATCTTGATTTGATTAAAGATAATGTTATAAGAATGATTGTAACAATAAAAAAAATTTATATTTGTCAAATAATAAAATATCTTACCTTAATCTCTTTTACCATATTGGTTTCTGAATCGACTTCTACTTTCATTTTTTCGTAACCATCTAAGATATATCTACACGCATCCATAACAGATCGACTTATGGAACGTTTTTTCATATGATAGTAAATCTACAACACAACAAGGCTTTTCATTAGGTTACAATAATTATTAAAGAATTCAAATGTTGTACACTATTACCCTGCACTAATAAATTATTAACGACTCTGCTAGGCAAATCCAATAAGATAAGTAGACTAATACAAATAAAGCAACTAAAATAATTATTATAGATAATATGCCTCATGATATAATATAGAAACTATAACGGAACTATCTAGAGAAACATCTCGTAAATAAAAATGTAGACAAATCATAGAAAAACTATTATCAAACTATCATTTAACTTTTGCATTTTATAAAATATTACATGTCTTATTTTTAAGATTACAGAACTCATATTTTATAGACTCTTACCTGTAAGTATACTTTAAATTACATGATAGTGTAAATAAGACAATATCCAAATGATGAATAAAACTTAAACTCATTGTCACAACTAGCTTAGTGATTGATTCGTTATCTGTCATTTTCTTGACTTATCATTTTGTTAGTTTTTCATCACTAATTTATAGAATCAAGATATAGTCAAAAGAAGCTAATAATTTAAGTTATATGCAAGAAATAAGATAATAATTTTAGTTACCTTGTCACATTAACCATTAGGGCGCCTTCTCTTTTCACATGTCCAGTCGTCCAAGATATCATGATATTTTTTATTATGTCTGAATGGATCGACTAAATCTTCTCCCTATAATTCGAGTCCATAACAAAATATTTGGAAGAGTTAACCGTCTCATAATTATGATCAAACCTTGACTTATTAAATTTATACATAAGCAATATAGAAAAATAAATGTACTAACCTTGTTTAATCTTACAGTATATACATTAGTTTCAACCTGCTAGAGGTACAATTGTAAAGCTAAGAGTAGATAGGGTTATGACCTCCGCATTAATCATTCTCCTCTTCCTCCCGGTGAGTTGATGGGGAGTTAATTTAGAATCATTCTGCAATAATAGAAACTTTTAATCAAAATTTCTTGTCATACTTGATTGTGTTTTAAATAAACACTAATTTATAAACTATCATATCATATTTACTTTTTCGTGATAAGAAAACTACCTAATTTTTAGGATTATAAATTTTATTTTAATTGTTGTATGCTTATAGATATCTTTTGGATGACTGTATCATATAAAGTTTTATTTACATTGTTTGTATATATAAGTTAAACTCTTTTGTTGAATAAAAGGAATAATAAAAATTTGATGCTTTGATGATATAAAATAATTTACACTATGTTATATATGAATGTCCATATAAACAAAATGAGTTTCTAGGTGAAAGATATATATACTCACAATGTATGACAATAATATATGAAAATGACAATAAATATATCATCAATTGACATGATAAAGAGAAAAATAATATTCAATGAAGCAAAGGTTATTAGATTAACGGTTAGATTCTCGTAATTTTTCATCAATATTGCAATTAAAATCTAACATACAAATCTAGACAACTAGTACGTTATAAGAATCATTTAACAAAGACAATATAAAATAATAAAATACTTAACTAAAAATCAATATTTTATTATCTTAGTGTTTATAAAATATATAATTGAAATCACTTTTTTATTAGATTCGATAAAATGTTATTGCTTATAAAATAAAATTTAATACAAACCATTATAAATAAGAAATTTAATCACACTTGTTCATTTTTTAATAATGTGATGAATCATCGTCTATATGACAAAAAAATGTAATTCAAAAAACTTATTTCTTTCCTTTTTTATCCAAAAGCCTATTGCAATTTCAATTAGAAAGAGAATAAAAATTATTCCCCATAATTCTAAAAAAAAAAAATTAAAAAAAGACATCTAAATTTTATAAATCTCATTTAATTTTTTAGAATCAAATCAGAAAGTAAAATCCAAATAGGCATAAATGTTATGAAAAAATTTGTTAAAACAAAATCTTGATACACAATTATTCCTCACAATAATGAATTGTTCCCAAATAAGGAAAAAATACATTTAAATATCACCAAACTGTCTAAAAATACCTAGAATTCATGTGTTTTTGCTTATGCACAATAATGATCAAGATTTATCCAAGGAGTTAAAATCTACGCAAAAGATAATAAATAAAAGGGAAAAGCAACAAGTAAGAGGAAGAACTAGAATGCTAAATTATATTTTCTTATTGATGTACCCAAGACATTCTCACTTGGATGACGTGATACACTAGAGAGTAGTAACACCGATTCACTAATATCAACTCTTTGATTTTCTTGAGCCTGCAAAAAATTAGGAGAAGCACAAAATAATTATCAAATTTTTGATGCAGAAAAAAATATTATTTATTTATATTCTGTTCTGTAGAATTTTACTTGTTTATAATCTATAGTAGAAATTAATTCATCAAATTTTATTACAACACATTGTTACCATACATCCTCTCTTTTTTTTCAAAGTGCGAATCAACTTTTCATTATTCAACATTTATTAAAATGAAAAACTAAGAAAACCATTTTATTTTTGTAAGAAAAGTTTTCTATTTTTATAAAATAAATATTTTAAAAAACATTTCTCCAAAAATAATTTATACAAATCGCTATTCAATTTTTTGGATTCATCATAATTTTTATACAAAATACTAAACAAATTACTATTGTAAAACAACATACCGCTATTCGAACAATATTGACTGGAGAAAAGTAAGGTATTATTTCACGGCAATTGTTGATTTCACAAGACGAATTCATTCTTTTCTCTAAAAGCAAGATAAAAGAGAGAAAATTTACTCAAGAATATTGAGAAGAAATATATTTTGAAGGATAAATAGATATATATATATATATATATATATATCTAACAAATGAGTGTGCAATTATGAGGATTAATTGATATTTACCTCTTTTTAGTATGGAAATAATGTTTTTACCATATTTGATCAATCATTTACGTACCAAATTTGAATGTTTTTTATAGTTATGTGGTTATTACTTAGATTCTAGTATTTTTTTTCTCTAGATATCATGTAATTACAATCCTTACTACTTACCATTACTAACATTGACAATAGGTTGATGAATTAATTATGAAACAAATATGACTTTTCTTAAATTACAATTTTACATTCTTTACACTTTTACTTGTTTTATTTATTTTTTCTCACCAATCCAACAATATTCAAAAGGCCAATAATTGAACCTAATAAAAGTTGAATCAAGATGTGTGTTCTTTCCCTAATATAAATTTTATTGTACTATTTTACTTGTAAATAGTTTGGCACCCACTATGGGGCTAGAGCAATTGCTTGTTGATTTAACCATTGTCTTATTACCTTGAATATATATATATATATGTCTCTTAGAGGTAGCATCAAATGGAAAAAATGATGACAAAATCATTGTAAAATAGACTAGGAAAAATGTGGTCAACAAACCGGTAGTAGAAACAGTACCTGCAAATGAGATAGTGGATTGTCACGACCCAAGACTATGCCCTAGATGTGACATGGTACTTAGAATCTGAGATACTCTAAGCAAACCACATGACATAGCATGACACTAAAAAAACATACATAAATGAAATAAAGAGATAAGCGGAATAAGTCTCAAATGGAAATCTCAACATATCATGAAATTGGAGTACAAAGATATAATTGCGGAAAGACTAATGTCTGACAACAAAACTATACTGCATAATGAGTGACTAGGACAAGCCTTAGCTCACTTGAACACTCTGAGAGCTAAAATAAGTTTGAATGACATTAAAGAAACATAAGTGAGGCAATGTCCCTGAACCATGGGGACTCACCAAATTCGAGAAAAGCTTATGGCATTCAATACTAACACTGGCCGAAAGGATGTGTGCCAGAACATATATTATAAAATAATATAAACACAAGAATATATGCGGTCAATACTCAGAATGTACAGAATATGGAGAAAGATGCAACAACATAACATGATAACATGACAAGTCTGAAAACATAATAATGTAATGACCAAAAAAGCATAATATAAATATGATCATATGATTTTATAAAACATAGTACAAGGTCATGCATTCTTCTTTAAATCATAATCATAGTCATAACATAAGTCTTTTGTGGAAAACATAAACCTTTGTTGGAGACATTGTTTATCGACATAAACCATGTGAGCTATAACATGGATCTCAGTGTGTTCTACTCCTACACCAAAAAAAAGAGTGTCTTACTAGCCAATGTAAGGACTATAATCATGAGTTGGAGGCAGACACTACTCCATCCACTCAAGTTGGCAAGCCTTCAGGTACACCTAGCTCATTTCCCCCTACTAATTCTGTTGCTGCTTCCCGCCCCTCGTTGACACAGGTGATGCTATATAAGATGGGTCATCTAGCCCAGTCGACTGATGTACGTGCTTCCCGAGTTGAGGAGGTTGTCCTGGGGTTGATTGAGTGGGCCATTATTGCTGCCCTTGCCCCCATCCGAGCGGAGTTACGAGAGAAACGAGAGTTGATTCCTGCTCATGGCCTAGCATTGGACGCCCTCACTGTGCAAGTTGAGGTGTGTGAGCTGGGGACAGTCCGAGGATCTGAAAAATTTGAGGCCAATGTTGTATGATTGAGGCTTGATATGGATGAACTCACTCCATTGATTTATCTATGTTCTTCGGCACTCTAGACCTTCCCAAGGTTTTGAGTTCAACAATTCAGGCTATTTCTGAGATCTCTCCGGCCACTACAACCGGAGATGTTGTTTTAGGTGATGATGGTGATGAGTTGAACACTCATGAGACAGATACGGAAGAGCTTAGGACCTAGGATGCTGAAGTTTATGATGAGCTGTAGGATTTGGAGGGTGCAATGTTGCGGGTGGCGACGGAGGCCTCACTTTAGGATATCTCGATGATTGGAGCCAGTGGAGCACATCCTACTCCTGGAGGAGAGCCGGGCACTGATGCCCATATGGAGATAGCTCTTGATGCACAACGTTCACCTCAGGCTTAGCCTGACAGGGGCTGTTCTATTTTTGAGACTTTTACATTGAGGAGATTGTTTAATTTTCTTTGGAGGGGCCTATCCCCTTGGTTTGTATTTATTCTGTTTTGAATGATTGTCTTCTGTTTTGGATGATTGTTTTGCTACTTTTGGATGTGTCCGAAATTGAATGTTGGTTTTTGATGCCATTTACCCATTCCCTGATTTCTTAATGTAAGATTGTTGTGATTGTTCTCTTGCATATTTAAGTATCGGTTGCGATCAATATTGATGACTTGAATAGTGCTCTTGATTGAACATTATGTTTGTGCAAATCCAATGAGGCAAATTTGAGTTGCATAAGTCATGTGTGAACTCTTAGCATCTCATTGCGACTAGTCTATTGTTGAAGTGAGTCTTGTGATGATCGTTGCACGCGAGCTTAACTTGTAGAGTCATGATTGATGATTGTGTTGAATGCCTTGTATGGTGAGATTTTCTTGAAACATGTGTTTGGTGATACCAAGAACTTGCCCCGTTGGTCCAATTGACTAACATTGGTGAATGAAAGAAGTGATCGTAGGCACATATCTTTGAGAGTGAACCAAATTGCTATTATGCCTATTTGTGACCACCTTGTGAGAGTGTGAACCTAGCTTGGCACTATTTGAGCCTACAATTTCTTTGGATGAAACATGAACCCATTTAGCCTCGTTCCTCCCCACCTAAAACCTTCATGAAGCTTTGGTTCGTTTGAATAGCCAACTTAGGCCAAAAGCCTAAGTTGGGGGTGTGGTCAAAATTGAGAAGAGAAAATGAGCAAGAAATTTGTGAAAACTCACTCTTGAAAAAGAAGAAAATCGTGTTGAAAAAGATGAAACCCCTCCATAAAAGATGTCAAACCCCAAACCTACACCCTAGGCGGGACTGGCACTCGAGAACCATTGCTGGCCCCCAGTGAACCCTTGGTCTAGAGTAACATCTCGCTAATTGAAGGAACTAGGAAGAAGTTTAAAATTGGAAATAGTCATTTTTGTAAAGAATAGAAATCTGGAAAATTTGTTAAGTATGTTAATTTGAGTAATTGATCAACTTCAAATGACCATACTTCTTAGCTCAGGATGATTTAGGTGTGTTTCCAAATATCGTAGGAAAGATCTTGGAATAATCTTTTCAATGCAGCCGATTTTGCGCGATTCCGAGTTTGTATGAGTGAGATATGACCATTTGAAGTTGTGTTGTTAAAATAAGGAACGTCTAAACCGGATTTTGGAAGGGTATTTTAGTCTTTTCCTTACCCAATTATTTTAATTCATATTTAGGAGTTTACTTGGGGTCAAATCAGAATTTGGTCAGTTTAGAAAATTAGAAATTTACGCTAGGGATTAGAGAAAGGAGGAAACTGGAGAAAGAAGAAGAAAAGGCAAGATTCGTCAAGATCGTACAATTTGGTTGTGGATTTCACCAAGGATTTAATCCTACGAGGTATGTGAGATCACATAGCGTTGTGTTAGTTCACCCACGCGCCAATCATGATTCAATTCAGCAAAGTATATTTGATTTTAAAGTAAATCCTATAAGTTCTTGATGAAATTCGTTTGAATTCTTTTGGGTTTGTGTTGTTCAAGTTTTCTTGAGTTTTATTCATGTTTTTGGGTGTGATTTCCAATTGAATCTTGTATATATTGAGGGTATATTTGATTCTAAGTGTTTGGGGAAAGAGCCAAGTCGAAATAGGGGGTTTAGAGATGAAAAACGAAGGAAAAAAGTCAAAGTGCACCTGCGCAGGAGCTTGGGGCGCCGCCCCTCTCAGAGTCCCAAGAAAGGGCCTCTGAATTGTGGGCCCTGGGAAACTGTGCCATCCAGAGCAGCCCACCCTAGCCTCTGAATTTCAAGGGTTGGCGCCCCGCGCCTCTTAGAGCACCATGGATGCCAGTTCTTGTCATTCTTCCCCCATCTTTCCGTATTAGTTACTTAGCAACATACCTATGTTTTCTAGTTGATTCCAACACTCTAGGGTACGTCTAAACATCATGAAATCATCCATAAACATGAGATCATGAACCTTGAATCCATAATTCAATTCAAGGAAAGTTAAGAGTCAAGTCTAGAAGTTAAGAATAAAGTTAAGAGAAGTTCATAAAGTTTTCAAAAGTCTTTCACAAATGCTTTAACTTTGTTTTAAGACTTAAGCTCCGAGTTGAGTAAAGAGTAAGAGTAAAAGTTCATTTTATTCAAAGAATAAACGGGAACTAAGTATTCCCAAGAGTTAGAAATGTTTTCACATTTGAGCAAGAAAGGGAACATCGATTCCAAGAGAGCTTTTAAGCTAAGTTTTGAGTAATTATCTCAAACCAAAGAAAGAAGTTTTGTTTTAAAAACATATGAGCTAAGTACATTTTGGGAGTAGTATTGAGCACCTATATGTGGATGTGAGTTCATAATAACTCAAGTCTCCATAAACCATGTAGCCATCATGGGTAGTAAAGGATCATACTTTTTAGATGATTCCTTAGTGCTTTTAAGCATAGACTAGTGGATCCACTTAGTTAAGGTGTCCTATGTGATGGCAAAGTATAGAAAAGTTCTGGCAGCGTGGGCAAGACGTTGTATCACCACTAAGGCTCATAGTGGTGGTTGTCGGTTAGAGAAACTCCCACATAAACTATATTACTTTATTACATGAGTAAAGTTGAGTTTTTATTGCATTTCTTTAACGAACTGAGTTGCTTTCTATTGTTTTAAAAGCTTTCTATATATTGCATGTGTATTGTTGCTTTATATTGAGTTAAGTTATTCATGAGTTGAGTAAAGCCAAGGGAAGTGTTTCTTTCAGATTCCTTTCAAACTCATGTTATATTTAGTTTTCCGCTCGCATACTTGTACAGTCAATGTACTGATGCCTTTTGGCCTACATCATTTTATAATGCAGACATAGGTAATCAGGATCAGTATCCAGCGCCCCATTTATATAGTTGAGCACTCAGAGTCTGTTGGTGAGCCTCCTTACTTTTCGGAGGGCTCTTTTTTACATTTCTTTCTAGTATTTGAGTTATTAGGATGATCGGGGGTCTTGTCCCGACATCCCTCTTTGTTTTAGAGGCTTCATAGATGGATAGTTATAGTTCTTTAGTCTTATTCATTTCGGATGTTGTTTAAAGACTTGAGTTTTCCTTATTGGCTAGTTGAATACTTTCTTATTAACATTCTTGAGTTATATGGGTTTATCTTTGTTAAGTTAAGTCTTCTGCTGAGTAAGTAAGTCCGGCCAAGGGTTTGCTTGGGGCCGGCGATGGTTCTTGAGTGTCAGTCCCACCCAGGGTGTAAGCTCGGGGTGTGACACCTGGCTAGACTCTCAGCGGAAGACTTTAAGCATTAATAAGAGAAATCAAATGCAACTTTACTCAACTGTCTCAAAATAAACTTACAATGTTTTAGAAACAAACATTCAACAAGCCAAAGTGGAAACCTAAGTCTTAACATAACCAACTGAAAATGGAAAGACTAATGAACTATAACTATCCATCTATGAAGCCTGTAAAACTATGAGGGATGTCGGGACAAGACCAACGATCATCCTAACAACTGAAAATGCTAAAAACTTGAAAAATGGATCCTCTGGAAAGCAAGGAGGATCACCAAAAGACCCTGAGTGCTCGACTGGATCAACAAAGTGCTGGATGTTGATCTTGGTTACCTGTATCTGCATCATAAAATGATGTAGGCCAAATGGCGTCAGTACAATGAATGTACGAGCATGCGAGGGGAAAAATAAACATGACATAAGTGTGAACTGAAATCTGAAAGAAACACTTACCTCAGTTTTACTCAACTCATGGATACTCAACTCAATGCAGAAATAAACAACAGTAAAGATGCAATTTATATAAAGCATTTAAAACAGTAGATAACATCTCAAAGTATTGGAAAATACAATAATATCTCAGTTGTATATAAGAATACAAAAATAAACTCTGTTTGGGAGATTTTCTTACCGACAACCATCACTATGAGCTATGTGATGATACAACGTCTCGCCAATGCTGCCAGAACTTTCCTATAACTTATCAGGATATAGGACACCTCAACTAAGTGTATCCACTAGTCTATGCTAAAAAGCATTAAGGAATCATATTAAAAGTATGACCCTTTCTACCCACGTTGGCTATAGGGTTTATGGAGACTTGAGTTATTATGAACTTGTCCCACTATCAGTGCTCAATACAACTCCCAAAATATACTCAACTCATATGTTTAAAAACGTAACTCCTTCTCTGTGGTTTGAGGTTATTACTCAAAAACTTATCTCTTAAAAGAGATGGAACTCAAAACTCCTCATGAAAACTCATTTGGAAATCGAGGTTTCCTCTCATCTTAAATATGAAAACATTTACTCTTTGGGAACACTTAGTTCCTATAAATCATTTTAAATAAATGAACTTGGCTCTACTCTTTCTCAAACTCAATGCTTATGTCTTTAAAACAAGTTTAAAATGATTGTAAAAGCCTTTTGAAATACTCTAAGAACTCTCTTGACTTGACTCTTAGTTCTACATTGAATTTGAATTATGGATTCAAGAGTTATGATCTCATGTTATGGTTGATCTCTCGATGTTTAAATGTACCTTAGAGTGTATAAAACAACTAGAAAACATAGGTACGATTCGAGAAAACTCAAACGGAAAGAAGTGGGAAAGGGTAGAGACCTGGTGACCCAAGCGTACTGAGTGGCGCAGAGCGCCAGAGCCCTAACTACAGAGGCTGGATTGAGGTGCACTGAGTGGAACAGTGCCCAGAGTCCAAACTACATACACTCCTCTCTGGTGCACTGAGTGGCACGGTGCGCCAGCCCCCTGCCCAGAAAACCCATAAATTTTCTTGTTCATTTTTCGACCCTAAAGCGTCTAGATTCGGTTGGTTTCTTTCCCAAACACTTAGATTCGAATACCCAAACAACGTTACAAGAATCTACTCAAAAACAACTTCAAATCTCATCCAATTACCCTAAGAACTCCTCAAAACCTCGACAATCAAGATCTCAATAGAAACTTCAACAAAATCCATCAAGAACTCAATTACTCTACTTTCAAGAATGTAAATACGCTAAATTAAATCATGATTGACGCATGGGTGACTGAACCCAACGCTATGTGAACTCACATACCTCTTAGGGAATAACCCTTGGCGAAATCCGCAAGCAAAATCTCAAGAACGCAACAAAACCTTGGCTTTTCTCCTCTTTTCTCTTCTCTCAAAGCCCAAGATTTAATTTGGAATGCGTAAACTGAAACAAGTCAATTTAGACCCCAAATAAATTACTAAAAATGAAATAACTTAATTGGGTAATGAAAAAACCAAAATATCCCTCTTAAATCTGGGAACTTTCTTTAACTGGACAGCCAACTTCAAACGGGGATATCTCCCTCATATGAGCTCAAACATTAGCAAACTCAGTGGCGTTGGAAAGATAATTCAAATACCTTTCATTTTATATCTTATGTCACACCTAAATCATGTTTTACTGAGAGTTATGGTCGTTTGAAGATGACCCAAAACTCATACTTAGCATAACTTGCCAAAATTATCAAATTTAAATCTTTCCAAAAAATTAGTTTCTTTCTAATTCTATTTCTTTTAAATAGCGAGGTGTTATAAAAAATAGAAGAAAGAAAAGCGAAAGAAAATAAGATAAAAAACAAGAAGTGTGTAATGGAAAGAAAAGGGGTGTCCAATGAGCCATACAAGAATCCTTGTGCTTGAAGTACTTAGGGTGGATTGTGAAAATCAAAATAATGAAAGAAACGGAGAAGAAGTGAAATGTAAGTCATGCTTCATGAAGGTAGAAGTCGCTTAAGCCAAAGAAATCATACTTTTACCCTCATTCCCGTTACAAGCCTTGAAAGACCTTAGTGATCTTGATTAAGCTGAATGACATGTTGATTGAAAAATACAAGCAAGCATATGGGTAGAATCATGCATGTGCTTATCTTTGAGAGTGTGAGAGTTAAGTTTGATTCCTTAGTTCTTAAATTTTGATGAGATTTGTGTGGGCATGGAATCATTCTTGATGTGAGAGCATTTGAATACTGTTGTTGAACTTGAATTTTCATTTGAAGCAAGCATTGTGAGCTTGACTTCTATTTGATGATGACTAGTCACAATTTGAAACTTTTAGAGCACAATTGAACATTACTTGGGTAGATTAAACCTCGTGTGTTCATGTTGAGTTTCAAGTCGCAATATTTGTAGAAATCCTTATTGACATGATTGATCTTGTGATTTACTTGAGGACAAGTAAAAGTTTAAGTTGGGGGTGTTGATGAGTCGGGGATTTTGACTCATTTAGGGCTTAATATTTAAGGAATTAGTGTCCTCAATGCCTATTTTATGCTCATAGCTGATGTTAAAATATTAATTTGCAGCAATGAAGGCAAAAGAGCAAGGCAGGGACATTATGAGGCAAAAAGGAGCAAAAAAGCTGAAAAAGTGTAACACCCCATTTCCAAAAAGGGGTAAAGAACCAAAATTTCAGAACCTGCAGGTGCCATCCACGAGGACCATAGATGGTCCGTAGGTGGACCCACAGACCGTAGGTAGGGTCCGTGGATTGGCTACCCTGCCTAAGTTCAAAGGCCCTAGACCACGCTCGACCTACGAACCGTAGGTCAGACCACGGTTCATGGTTAGGGTCCATGGTTCGAAGCCCCAAATCATGGTCTCTGATGACCAACCACGGTTCACCACGACGTACCATAGGTCCATCCACGGTCCGTCGACTGGTTCCGTCGGTTTGTAAATCGGTGAAAGTTGACAGTTAACTTAGGGGTAGTTAGGTCATTTTCCTAATTAATTAGTTCTTATATTATGTCATTTTACCTATATTTAGAACCTCTATATAAGCCTTTTTAACCCCAAATTCACGCCACCTAATTCATTGTTCCAAAATCCCAAAAGAAAACCAAAACCTCCTCTCAAATATTCTCTCTCTAGAACTTGAAGAAGAAGAAGAATCAACTAGGGTTTAAAGATAAGGATCCAAATTCTCCATTTAAGGCTAGTAATTGGAGTCAAGGTATGGTAGCTTTCATCCATGAATCTCTTTCATTCATGGAGTCCTTAAATTCCTTTATTTGAAATGGTAGAATTCCCCAATTAGCTAGGGTTTTCTTCATACACTATGGGTTCTTTTGATTATTGACCTTAATGGTTTAATTATGTCTAAATATGCATGAATTGATGATTGTCAATGCTTTCATGATGTTTCCCCTATGAACGCATGCAAACCCCCATATTTTCCAAATTATGATCTCATAGAGTTGGGTTGTTGATTATGAAAGATGAGTTTTATGATCTAAAGCATAAAGTAATAGAATTACATGAAATTATGATAAAATCCCTATCTAATATTAGAATTTTAGATTTGATGATTTAAAGTAGCTTTGAACCTTGAAAGGGAAAAGTATGAATGTATGCATGATCTTATGGAACCTAGGTGGATATTTTAAGGGTGCTTTGAGAGTAAAGTGTCAATGTTGTTGTTGTTGTTGTTCTGTTGTTGAAATTTCATTCTCATAAAACACTTACAACCATGATGTGAAAGGTTTTCTCGCATAGAAAGGATTCTTAAGTTGAAAGGCTATTCTCACCTAATGGAATCAATGAATAAGAGTTATCCTAATGAACTAGCTTAGATTGACAAGATGACATGTCTTTCCATGGATGATGAGAATAAGTAATAAAATACTATTCCATGGGAATTATGCTTAGCACCGAGTGGATAATAACCTTGAGATGGAAGCTCTCCCGTTAGTAGAGGCTGGGTTTCTAGAAGAAGTCTCATTAGATGGAAGCTCTCCCATTAATAGAGGTCGAGTTTCTAGTAGCAATATCCTTATCCCATAAACTATGTTCTCCCCTGTAGGATGATTATCTAGTGGATCCACTTAAGCTATATGTTCATGGTTCTACCTTAGGCAAGTAGAATAACCCTTTTCGGTGTCGGAGACACCGGGTGATCATGTTTTAGCTCACATGGTCTTTATGTCGGTTAATGCTAATTCTCCCATAACAATATGACTAATGAAGTAAGGTTACATGACATGTATCTCACATGTCATCATAGATTTAAAGATATTTAGATTGCATTGACCATAATGTTTTACTTGTGTTTTCTAACCCTCTTATATCATGTTTTATTGGTCAAATTACATGTCATGAAATGAAATATCCTTCTTAGCATGTTTTAATCATTTTTATGCATAGTTATCATACTTAGTTTATTTTGTACTAACGCATACTCTTGCCTACAGTTTTCCCAAATGTAGGGCCTGGCTGGCAGGGTTTTCATTCTAGTGGCTAGAGCTTGGACTTTGATTCTTTCTGAGCTTGGTGAGTCCTCATGGTTCGAGGACGGATTATTGCTTATTGTAGTTTCACTTTCGTATTTCCTTTTTTAACATGATGTATGGGCTAGTCCCACTTTCATTTTATTGTAATAGATGGTTATGTTGAGACATGAGTTAGATTTCCATTTTTCTATAAATAATTTTTTGGAATTAAATGTTGTTTTACTCTTTATTATTCTAGTACTTTATGTTATGATATGGTAAGTGGCTTATATGAAGTTCTTCAGGGTTCTATATGCCAAAGGAATCAAAAACCTTTTCCTTATTTGCGTTACATCTAGGGGGTACCTCTAGGTTGTGACAAAAAGTTGAAGGAAGAAAAGATGGTACTCGCCGAGTGGACCTTCAGCACGCCCAAAGTTTAAGAGTGTCAGCCCTTGGACAAGTCCAACTTGGCGAGAAAATTGGTGGTTCTGCGATGCGCCTAACAGATCAACGAGGCCGATTTCAATCGTCTAAAGTTACAAAATGATTTCTGATGAAAAAGGAAAAAAGAAGAGCATTTGGCACATCATCGATCAGTTCGGCGAGCCCGACTTATTTCGTCGAGTGGACTCCATGCTAAAATTTTGGGAACGTATAAATGCAATTTTGAGAAGAAAAAAAGGAGTTCCCACATTGTTCACTTCTTGGTTTTTTATCTTAGACATTCTAGAACATTGTTATTATACTTTTTAGTAGAGATTTAGGGTTTGTGAGATTTTTAGCTTTAATTTGAACATTTGGAGACTTGTGGATTGTTGCCCAATTGATGGAAAACTTCGTTGATAACAATTTCGGGCTCTTTATTATGTTTGGCTAAAAACCCCATTCTTGGGGGTGTGATTATATAGTTAAATGCATTAATTAGCTAATGGGTGTTGTTATTTACTGATTTTATTGTTGATTTGAAGTGGGTTCAATTAATAGTTTGTGTTTTACTTAAGGAATTGTAGTTGCAAATGAAATTCTAAATTAGTATTCTATACTTGCTTGAGAAAGAAGTGTTAGAGTTGAATTATTAGTTGATGATTTTATTAATTGTGTTGTTACGTATCTAGCTTGAGAAAGTGGGTTTGAATGCAATCTTACAAATCTAGCTTAAAAAAGTAGATTGATTAAGGTAATGGATTATTAATTTGTGTTGTGCTTGTTGAGGTTCGAAAGAACTCACTTGATTCCCAATAGTTGATTGAGAGATGGCTATTGCACCCAAAATCTAGCCTACCCACTGAGATTCAACGACTTTTAATAAATAATAATCACCCATTACGCGATGTTGGCATTCAATTTATCACACTCCCAAGAAACAATATCTATTTGTTTACCCCCGGCTTTAGTAGTCGTAATTTGGTTACCCAAATCCCCCCCCCTATTTGACATTAATTGTCAAAACCTTGTCATTTACTCTATTGTTGTGAAATGTATACATCTAAAAATGATTAGAACACTATTTTACTTCTTAATCAAATTCTTTATCGTATCACTCCTTGTGGGATCGACCCCAATTCTTAGTTGGGTTTATACTTGTTAGCGACCGCCTACACTAAGAATCGGATGAAGTGTAGTTGAGCGTTATCAAGTATACATAAATGTAAATATACAAGTCAATGGGTCTGAACTTGTATGCTTAGTAAAAGAAAAGAAATGTTAAAACTTAAAAATCGGAAATGCAGGCTTATTGGTTGACTAACCTTTCACAGCTTCTTGATTGGCGTGGGTGGTTAAATTGAGGTACCATTGCTGGAAGATTCAGATTCAACAAATGTTGATTTAATCTCTACCTACCCTGCATTGAACGACTTGGCCTTTTTAATGTTCCTCTCGCTAGTTCTTGGTAGAGATACATGTTTTTTTTTCGTGTAGGACACAATTGTTAAACTTGACTAAGTAACATTAGAGTTTGTCCAAGATGACTTCCTCAGTTAAATGTGAAATAGTCTCTTCAACAACATTTGTTGGGTCTGATCAACACGCAGAAGTTGCTTCTGGAAACAAAAGAAATCATTTGCAAAAGTGTATATTAAGTATAGATAAACAGAAAGTAGACATATAAGTAAGAGGTAACCTTGACAAAGGTTGTGTCAAATATGTCTTCTACCTTCATGGAGAGAAGTTTTTCAGCAAGATCACTAGAAATGAAGACATTATATTGTTGAACCACTGCCATCAATCAGATCAATTTGGAAGGTACATCTACAATCATATTGAGTTAATACTTGAAATTTTATTTGCATATGCCATATTTTACTGTAATAAATTTATGTATATAGCATAAACGTAATACTGAGGCACTAATGTTGTCTTTCTTTGACATTTTTCCAATCAAACTACTTCTTGTCTTTTGTGCATAATTTCTATTTGCAGCCCGAACATTCTAGCATGCAAAACTTTTGAAGGTCATTTGATGTTGACATTTCGATCTTAATGTAGAAAACCCCAACTTGTAATGCCCAACAAAAGTTGTACGTCTAACTCTCTTCCATCAATAATTTGAGCAAGTCTAAATATTTCTGAAACTTACTGAAGCTGCTGATTTAATTTCTGCAATACAAATTACTTTTCGGTGAATTGGATTCACGATAAGAGCAGTGGATGATTCTGTGAAGTTGTCTGACACATTGTCTGAAAGCACATCTTTGTTTGATTTTGCACTATTATGACAACATGAAAATTTCTAAATAGAACTCAGCACCAACTAATCAGTTGTAATGCTGTGGATAAGTAGGACTTATGCATATTGTGGAGTTGAATCTGGTTTGCAAGGATAAACATGTACATATGAAATGGTCGTGTAATAGTGTATGGTATAAAAAGGTGAGATTTCAGTAAAACAATGTCATTCACGCACACCCTGATAACCATCGATTCCAATGTTCCTTCCAAGGATTACACTGAACTCTTTACCCTTTTTCATTTGAGCTTCCAATTGAGCTCTTTCAATTTCTCTGAAGTCGTTCGATAAAGTGAGCAAAAATTAGTTTCGTCTGAAAGCATGAGGAATGCATGAATACCATTTTTTTCTCAAATCAATAGTAAGATTGGGTCCAAATTTGAAAATGTAAATAGAAATGTATAGCACGGGAGGTTCTACTTACTAATCATCAACAATAGTAACCTCATGACACCTATTTTGAGTGAGGCCTACATATTTTGAAGGACAACAACGAAGAACAACTTCTATAATATCTTATAGAAATAAAGAAATATGAGGTCATTACAGGTGGGACATAAATTTTAGCTAACTAATGGTTGGTAGGAAGGATATACCAATTTCTACATTAGGAGCATGAGTCATTTGAGCAATACTGGCAAAAGTTGTGATATGTAACTTGGTCGGTGGCAACAGTGGTTTCTCAAGCTCGTTATTTGGTTTGATATGTTCAATCAGAGTTTCCTTATCAAGCACCCAATAAAATTTATATATTATTCTTACATACGAAGGTAGTGAAACTTTCACTCTAGCAGTAGGTGAGGGTGACTCACAGAGTGATTCTCAGGCTTCTATCTTTGAGCCTAAGGATGACCAGCTATTACAGGCCAGGAGAGCAGAGCTACGCTCCAAATCGATGAATGATTCTTCTAGGATTCCAGTGCCTCCGAGACCTACCCCTTCAGCTTTAGCTCCAGTGCCTCCTCCAGCACAAATGGTAGTGCAGGCACCACCTGTTCAGGGTCTTCCTCCATGGTCACTCAACTAACTAAAAGCCGAGGGTTTGAGGACCTTTCTTGGAGAAAAAAATTTATCTATTGATGGTGTGGTGGACAGATACCAGGAGGTGTGGAACACTATCAAGTTCCACAAGTTTGAAATATTTATAAAACCTCGAGGTCCCTACATTCCCAATTGGGTCCAAGAGTTCTATTCATCTTATGGTGAGCTGGTACCGAAGGGGAAGAAGAAGGCCAGTGCCTTCAAGCCGGTAGATTTTGTGATGGTTCGCGGCAAGAAGTTTAAATGTCGCTGTTTAGACATCACTATTGTTCTGTGGTGCTCATTCGACATTATCCACGATTACATTGACTTGGTCCAGAAAAAGACCTTGGAGGACCTTAACGATTGGATAGATCCCTTTATATATGATGCCACCCCAAGGTGGATAGAGGCATGTGCACAAACAGAATAAAAGGACCTAAAGTTTACTGCCAGATACTGGTTCGGGTTCATCAACAACACTATTATGTCATCCCAGAATAAGTCCATCCTCATACACCCGAAGGTAGGCTGTCTAGGGTCTATCATTGCTCGCCATAAGCTGAATTTGGGGTTATTAATTGAGCAGGAGATGGCCATGAGTGCCAAGCAGAGACAGACCTCACTCTCATTCCCAATGTTGATCACCGAGTTGTGCAGATGGGCCCGTGTTCCTAGAGATAAGAAGATGGTTGTGGAGGTGACACCCACCTCCTCTACTGACATCTGGTGTATTTAGGCTGAGTATTCACGGGATAAGGCTGATTGGAGGAGGGAAGCACCGGTGGATACTTCCCCGGAGGTTGAAGTTAACATGTTGCCGACAGAGGAAATTATGCCCCTCAGGCTAGTGGGCCTTCAGCTACTTCTGGACCTTATGCTTCTGATACCCCTAGTACATCTATTGCACCCCCTCCCATTAGATCTTCTACTGCTACTTTTGCCTCCCAGCCCCCTATCACCCAGGCCATGATGTATAAGATGGGCCACCTAGCTCATTCAGCTTATGTGTGTGCCTCCCGGGTTGAGGTTGTTATGCCTGGGATGATAGAGTGGGCGATAGCGGCTGCCTTGGCCCCCATTAGGGCTGAGATAAGGGAGTATGGTGTTCAGATTGAGGGACACAAGTTGGTCTTATATGCCCTGACTGTGAGAGTGGAGGAGTGTGAGAAGGGTCAGGGAGCTACAAATGCTGTGATGGAATTGAAGGCCGACATTACTGGGTTGAGAAAGGATGTGGACCAGCTGAAGTCCACTGATTTGACTATGTTGTTTGGGACGATGGAGATTCCCGACATGCCAAGTGCAGATATTCCAGCTTATTCTAAGGTTCCTTCGACTACCACTGGAGATGAGACTAGAGCTGATGATGCTGTTGCAGAGTCCGAGGCTAAGACAGATGAGGAGCATCTTGGTGTTCGTGAGGAGACAGTATATGATGATTTGGAAGACTTGGAGGGAGCCATGTTTGAGACTGCTAGGTAGGCATCGCTTCAGAACACTTTTATGGTAGGCTCCAGTGGAGCCAAGGATGATGAGACACCAGGAACTGATGCCCAGATAGAGGGAGTTGTGGATATGCAGACTTCACCCTGGCCTAGCCTGGTAGGATGGTTTTTTTTGCTTCATTTCTATCCTCTTTTTAGACTGTTTCCATTTTTTAGTTGCATTTTAGGACAATTGTGTATTTCTTGGTGGGGTGAGGTATTCCCATACCTACCTCTTGTGGGCTATTTTGTGAATATTGATTTGATTTTGATTGTGTTTTTGTTGAATATTGGAGCTTATTAGTTTATATATATCTCGGTTGTTGGATTTTGGTCTATTGTTTTAATTTGAAAATGGTTTTGAACCAAGTTTTAAAAAAATTCCACCTCTTTTGTGTGTGATTGTGCCTGTTCCTATGCAAATTTAATTGTCGGTTGTGGTCAATACCAATGACTTGAATAGTGCTCTTCATTGAACAAAATGAATGTGCTGCTACGATGAGGCAAACTAAGTCACATAGGCAATATATGAACTTTTTGCATCTTGTTGTGACTAGCCGATTGTCGATTATGTCTCTTGTGATGAACATTGAACGCAAGCTAGAAAGTGTGGAGTCTTGTTTGATAATTGTATCAATGCCTTGTGTGGTGAGGTAGTCTTGAACATTGTGCTTGAAGACACCTAGAATTTGCCCCGTTAGTCCGATTGATTGAGTGAAACAAGCAATTGAAATTATCTTAGGCAAAAGTTTTGAAGAGTGAACCGATTTGACAATATACCTCTTTGTGGCCAACCTTGTGAGAAGTGTGAACCTTGATTGGCATCTTTGGAAGCTTTTACCCAGCTCATTGCTAATATAGTTGGTAATTGTTTTTCTCTTTTTATGATGTGTAGCTAAAACCCCAATTCTTAGGGTGTGATCATATGTTTATTTGTCTAATTAGCTTATGGGTATTATTGTTTGATGATTTAATTGTTGTTTTAATGTGGGTTTGACCAATAGCTGAGTAGTAATTCATGAATTGTAGTTGCAAATACAATTTTAGCTTAGTGTTTTAAGCTTGCTCAAGAGAGAGGTTCTAAAACCAAGGTTATTGATTGATGATTGTAGAATGTGGACCATTATGGGTTCAGCTCGAGAAAGTGAATCTTGACTCATTCCTACTTATCTAGCTCGAGAGAGTAAGTAAATTAGGGTTTTGGGTTGTTTAGTAGTGTTAAGCTTGTCGAGGTTCGAGTGAACTCGCCTGAATCGTAATAGTTGTTCGAGAGAAAACTATTGCACTTATTGTCTAGCCTACTCACAATGATTTAGCAAATTATTATTAAATTTCAATTACCCATATAGCATAGTTAGCTTGTAATCGATCACATCAGAGAATTCCTCCTAGTCTTGTTGAAATCCATGTTTTCATATTTGTCGTAGTTGTTAATTGACAAACCAATCTCCTCATTTGACATTTGTTGTCACCCCTTTCAATTTAACTAAATATTTTCGATAATTTTTATTCCTACAACCAATTAGATCACATTTGTAACTTAACTGAATTCGAACTTGTACCGCTCCCTGTGGGTTCGACCCCAACCTTTCATTGGGTTTTATACTAGATTACGATCGCCCACACCGAGTCTTCAATTTGGACTTTGCAAGACCAATCAGGAGTGTCAATTGTTATTCCTTTAATATTCAATTTTGGTGCCATATGACTTTATCTTCACAATGAGAGCCACAACAATTAGAGTTCTTGTAAATTCATAAACTCTTGGTAATGGTTAGGCACACATGCAAGGTTAAATGTTGTAAATTTTTTAACTCTAGAATTTCTATGAGTCTACTATTAAAGAAGGGAACAAAGTTCATTACAACACACCATCAAACACCTTTTGAACAATATAGACCAGAGACAATAGTAATACTAACATGCAATAGAAACTAACAAATCTAAAAGAAAGCAAGAGCAAAAGACCAAAATATATATTTAGCACTGCAATTCTTCAAAGAAATTGAAATATCTCAAAGAAAAAACAACAACTGAAACATCAAAGACGAAACAACAAAGAAGTGTGTATGAGCATAACAAAGAAAAGAGGAGACTGACAGAAGCACAATCTACAAAGAATTGCAGAAAAAGAAAATAAAAGGACGTAAAAGCTGCAAACCGATGAAAGCAACAAAAGGAAAATCAAAAACCCACTAATTTTTAAGCTTCAAGGAGATGAGTTGTAGATGCTTAAACATCAAAGAAAAAACAACGAAGAAGTGTGCATGAGCAGAACAAACAAAAGAGATGAAATTGCATAAAACAAGATAAAAGGACCTAAAAGCTGGAAATCAATGAAAGCAACAAAAGGAAAACCAAAAAACCACCTGCAAATAGAAGCTTCACGGAGATGAGGTGCAGAAGCTGAAACATCAAAGAAGAAACAACAAAGAAGTGTGCATGAGCAGAATAAACAAAAGAGATGATTCACAGAAGTACAATCAACAAACAATTGCATAAAAAGAAAATAAAAAGACCTAAAAGTTGCAAACCGATGAAAGTAACAAAGGGAAAACCAAAAACCCACCAATTTGAAGATTCAAGGAATTGAGTTGCAGAAGTTAGTTAAGAGAAGGACTGATGGTTCACTTTTGATTTGTTTGAGTATATATGTAAAGGCAATAGCTACAACGTACAAGCAAATATAAAACCCTCCACGTGTTGAACAACCAATAAAACAGGGCCAGTCCTACATTCGAAAGGATCAATTATAGGTTTTTTTATATAAAGGTACAAACACGTAATGCTAAAGGTACAAACACTTAATGCCATAATAGTTGTAAAAAGGTACAAACACTTAATGCTAAAGGTACAAAAACTTAATGCCATGTTAGTCTCACTCTTATTGGCTTATATAAAAGGGTAATAATATATATATATATATTAGGATGAAATTATGATTTTTACTCTTTTCTTTAAAATTTATATTTAAGAATGTTTCGTGCATTATTAAATATCGTTTTAATTCTTAAGACTAATAATTATAAATAACCTGAATTAAAAAAATTAAATTAAATATGAGAAAAAATTATATATTTAATTGAGGTGAACGTGTTTAACTTAAATTACAAACATAACAATTTCTAACAGATTAGATTATTTTAGAATTATTGAAGTTTTTTTTATTCCAAAGGCAAACGATTGAAAATTAATTAACATATAGGGTGTGTTTGGTATGAAGAAAAATATTTTTCGAAAAATGTTTTTCAGTTTTCTCATGTTTTGTTGGGTTAAATGTTGAAAAATGTTTTCCAAATCAACTCATTTTCCTCAAATTTAAAGAAAATGATTTTCCTTCAAAACTTAAGGAAAACATTTTCCAAAACTTTCTTCCAACTTCAAATTACAATTATATTTTTTGTTGAAAAAATCAATTTATTTTGTCCCTACCCTCAACACCCCCCCCCCCAAACCACCCCCATAAAAAAAAATTAAATCTTATTTTTTTAAAATGATTTTAACTTCAATATTTTTACCCCACCCTCACCCCTACCCCAGCCCCCTACCACCACTCCCCAACAAAATAAATATTAAAAGTTGTTTTTAAAAGATATTTCTAATTTCAATTTTTAATTTTTTTACCCCATCCCCTACCAGCCCCCCACCCAACCCATACAAGCCTCCCCACCCCCGACCCCCCACCAAAAAATTTAAGTTTGTTTGTAAAGAAAAAAAATTTCAACTTCAAAATTTTGTTTTTTCACCCTACATACATTATCCATAAAATTTAAATATCTTAACAATAGAATAAAAATTCAAATCTTTTTAAAAATTCTAGGAGTAACAAAATAAATAAATATGCTTTATATTATAAAAAGAACACTTGATAATTATATTAAACCAAGTAATAAGCGCTAATAAAAATCAATAATAACAATCTAATAGTTTTAAATAGTGAACAATGTAGTAGAGAAATATATAAAACATAAATATTATTTGATAATTACATGATTTGTTGTCTGTTCATGCTCATATAGTTTGATAATGGGGGATTGGAAGGGGAAGGGGGGAGTGTACACTTAACTGAGAAGCAATATAATAATTCATCTTTTTTAAGATTATATCATTCAACATGTATGTACATTGGAATGAGAGCTTGAGCTAGAGTATATGTGACTCTAGAGACCGTTAACATTGGAATCACCTCAGGGGATCAGTTTAAACCTTGAATTTGGTAAAGCTTAAAGATGAGCTAAAAATTGATAACTATCAGATCAAAAATTTGGAGAGATACCACAAGCGCTACCTTATTGTCACCCCAAATTTGCAGATGACTAACTCAGGCGAGCTACGACGGCTTCAGGGCGTAACATTTGGTCTTCACCATTGTGGACCTCTGTCTGTAGTAGCATTCCTTTCTCTTTGATTTCCTTTTGTGTTTTTTTGGTCATTTAGGTTATTGTTTCCTTTGCTGAAGTGGTAAGGCCTGTGGGCCTAAACTCATCAGTTTTTGTTTGATTGACATTTTAATTTGTTTTAATAAATTCTTGGGTCCAAAACATTTTGGATCCTTTTATTTTAAAAAAAAGGAAAAGGTACAAGTATTTTTCTAGACTATGATCTAAATCTCAGAGACACATTTTAATTAAACTAAGGTTCTATTATTCTGAACTCATTTTTTGTAATTTTGTACACCTTTTTGGCTTACGTGTATCCAAATATATCCCACGCGCCTCAACTGCGTGGAGTCACGAGGTGTGCCACATAAGTCAAAAGGTGTACAATATTATATATAAAATGAGTTCAAGGGTAATAAGACCTTAGTTTAGTTAAGTTATGTCTCTGGAATTTCGGTCATAGTCTAGAGGGTACTTGTGCCTTCTCCCTTAAAAAAATGTTTAAACACGATATCTTAATCTAAAATACTTTAAATTAATATTTTAATATTATATGTGTATCGCGTGGGTATGTATACTAATCTATATATATATATATATATATTTAGATTTATGCTTATACTTAATTAAGAACAAGTGTTGGTTGAGTTGATTATGTTATGGTTGTAATTTTGTTATCCCTTTTGGAATTGAATTGTTTCTCAAACTCTATGTGTTGGTTCCCTGAGCTTACTCATGTACTTGTAATCAGCTTGTGTGCACCATAATTCTCATATATTGACTAGGGTGGTTTGTTTCTCTTTCCCTAAATCATGATTCATGGCTACTTGTATATATGATCATTGTTATTGCATTTTCTCTTTCTATGCTTACTTGTATATATTTTTTCTCTTATTAATAAGCGGCTAACATTGACGTGCTTGGGTCAACATGATTGCTTCATCGGGTCTTTTTATGGAATCCACCGCTTAAATCCAGATAAGAACAAGTAAGGTTTTTATGGAAAGTCATCATATTTGGCTTTGGTGAGTTTTGTTTGTCAATTGAATGATTTTGATTTGTAGGAAAACTCATTTGTTTGCGTCACCTTGTGTGTGGTCTTCATTATGGCAACAATATATATATATATATATATATATATACACACCTTTTTCGCTTCCAAATTACTTGTCATATTTCACTTCAATAATTAGTTAACAAGATAGAAAAAGCACATGAAAGTACAATTACAATTGAAATAACCCACAAATTATACGAGACGTGAATATTTATGAGAACCAATAACCCAAACTGTTATTGTTGGATGGATTATCTTGCAATGGCTGTAAACAATCATCAAAACCAAAATAGCTAAAATTCCCAGCTGTTGTTGTAGTCATTGTACTTGCTCCATATTCATTATTTGTACCAATTATCATTTCATTCTTACTGTTATATCCCATTTCTGAATTTGGAAATTCACTACTCAAGTTGTAGTAGTTACCACTGCTTGTTATATCCTCTGGCAATGGTGGCAATTCTGTTGATGTTCTATTCTTACTATCGTACCTGGATGATCAGTTGAACACCCTTCATTACAAAATTATATTATGCATATGGATCGAAATTATATTTATCACATTTTTGCAAGTTTGCTACCTGAACTATCATGTGTTCACTCTTCCTATCTGAACTATCACACTATCGATAAGATAGGAAAAGGGAACAATTGATAGTTCACGTATGTTTTGATAAATAGTTAAGTAAACATCTGACAAATGCACGTGCTTGGATCAAGAAAGAGTCAGATGGTGTTTCTGGATGGAAATAATTATAATTAAACAATTAAAAGTATGTTCTCTATAACGGTTTAATCTTTTGAATGAAATTATGACACGATTTAATACCTGTAATCATCTTCCATATGCACGTCGTAGTTGGGGTTATAGTATTGTTGTGACACAAACTCTCCACCATGACAACTATCGCCACCAACATTAGTCATGTTGCTGAGGGAAAAAAAACTGAAGTGGGCCCCATAATCGACGTTAGGAGCTGGAGCATTCTCAGTCTGATCAAAGACCAATAACTGTTGTTGTTGGTGGTGGTGGTGGTGATTTTGATATTTGTCGTCAGGGGAGACTATACAAGTAACCGAATAGCCATGTGGCATGTCAGAGTAGACAAAGTTCGTCCGAGTTGGTTTGTTAGATTTGTTGTTAACACGCATGGAACGTGCAGCTCTGTCATAAGCCAACGCGGCTTCTTCAGCAGTGTCAAATGTCCCCAGCCAATGTCTTTCTTTCGTGTTTGGGTCTCTTATCTCCGCAGCATATCGACCCCATGGCCTTCGCCTTACTCCCAAATATCGAAAATTGCTCTGTTGTTCCTCTGCTTTTTGTTTGATACTTTGAGTACTAGCACCAACGTTCTTTCTTTGTTTTGTGCTCTTACTAGTTGATGAAGAAGTGGATGATTTGATCAAATCCATTTTGAAAAATTTTCGTTTGAAGTTTAAGTTCTGAATTCGCCTTTGAGTTCTAATGGTTGAGATGTGTTTTTCTTGACTGAACAGTGTCTGTTGCATACAAATATATATAGAGTGACAATCATATTTTGTTCATTATTTTAAACTATCTAAGTTTATTAGTAGAAATCTGTTAATTATGAATAATGATTGCCTCAAGTGATATTGCAAGTATTAGGACTTCTTGATGTAATCATGTTATGGGCTTAAATCTTATGTGTTGCTCCATTTTTTTTATTCCTTCGATATTCAGATCTTCATTGCTCAATTAATCTTGAGTCGCATCACATAACATTTATTAAAGACGAACATGGTCCTTACTATTCTCCGTTCTCACTTCTCAAACATGAAATCTCTATGATCACCCTTGGTACTTTATGATTATAGTGATGTGATTCTTTGAAGATTTCGTTCGAAATCATATAAAAACAATTCCTATTTTATATAGCTACTTGTGCAAGTATTTTACGATTAAAAAGCAATTGTCTCTTATACAGATCGTGTATTAATCTACTATAACTATAGGATACTCCCCTTTCACGAATTACAATGTTTATCCTAGTGATGACGAAAATCTCTCTTTTTCCTATCCCTATTCCGATGAGTCTAAACTAAAGCTCTTATTTTATGTTGAGTGATAGTTCTAATAAGCAGGAACATGGTTAAGTCTACCAGTCTGTTTGGATGATTCAACTACATACATCACAATACTTCCACTTGCAGTAGCTGATTCAGAATTTTTTGGTTATGGGTGCTCAATTATTTGTAATTTGTAATTGCTACCAACATGGGTGTTCAATTTACATATTCATACAAATTACTAGGTTTCTTTTATAAAAATAGTATTGACTCCAAAATGTAATGGGTGCTCAAGCACCCATACACTTGAATGTGCATCCGCCACTGTCCACTTGACACCTATCGTAATGATAAATGGTTGTCGCTCCATCCCCGCAGGGGCAGATAATCCATATCAAGTCTTATTGTAAATGAAGTTAACTTGTATTTTGGGACCAAGGGTGGAGTTAGGGAGGCAAAAGAGGTTCATTTGAATTTCCTTAGTCATAAAATTATAATGTAAATACTTAGGACCGACCTAGAGTATTAATTATTAATTCATGTGAATTCGGTAGTTTTGCGCTATTTATTAGTAATAATTATATATTTTATTATTATCAATTCAATCATTATTATTTATTAACTTAAAGTTATTTTAGAAATCTATAAACTTTTAAATTACGAATCAACCTATATATATACCATGTCAAAATTATTGGACATAAAAGTATGATATATTTAAGCCAATGAGCTAAATGATTGCATGCTCATCAAGTTTCTATATTCCAAATGATGACTCAAGTATATGCACTCTTATTTAGCAATCATTAGGTGCATTTAGCTATCTTGGGATTTCTCATATCAAATTGGATTTTGTAAAGAAGTTTCTAATTGATTATTAGTTTTATATAATCAATTAAATGGGACTTTGTTATTATATGAAAATAGTGGGCCTTGGTTTTCATTATATTTGTATGATTAATAGTATCTGGTCAAGTTTACTAATTATAAGAGATATATCACATTCACATGTCACACAAAATCACAAGTAAATAATGATTACTAGAGTCAATATTATTTTTTTAATGTAGACCCAAGATACCTTTTAATTCTTAATTTTTCTATTTTTCATCGGATGTCTATGATTCGTATTAAACCGCGATTAAATTCTAATTCATGCATTGTAGAGTTCATTTCTGGAGATGACACTAGCTTTCAGCATAATTTTTTTATTCTCTCAAACTTGAACTCGAAATTTTTAATTAAAGACGAAAGAATTTCAACCACTGCACCAGAATCGAAGTTGGTTAGACCCAAAATTCTTGATTATGCATATAGAAATTTATGTTCAAACTTTACTATTTTATGTGGCCATATTATGTGATAATCATGTTCTTGATTTGTGCTTCATGTGGACAAAAGTATATTTTAATCTTTTGTGCTTGTTATTCCAACATGACTCAATCCTTAGTACCAAGTTATTTGACCCTATGTTTGAATAAAATGATAAGATTTTCTTTTTTTTAAAATATTAATAATCTACGTTTGCTTTAATTAGTGGGAAAAAATGAGTAAGTTAGCCTTTTCCCTTGCTAATGTCGAAATATTTTGTGTATCGAACTGATTTCGAGGGAGCTAGCCTTTCCTCAAGATACTGAAAATGCTTAAAGCATGCAGACAAACTTATTTTTATTTACTTAATGGCTAGTGATATTACTACAATTAATTATTAGTTTGCCAAATTTGCAACTATATTGTACCATGGCTTTAATGAGTTGTGCTTTTGCTGTGACTGGATGAAAATTATTGGACATGATTAATTTTTATTTTTTTAAATACAAGTAAGCACATGTGTCCGAACGCTACGTTAAATGTGCGTAATCATTTTAAGTCTTGAGTTCCTAATTAATATTCTCATATGAAATTTGACCAAGAGTATCATGATAAGATTGAAGTGACCTTATAGTTGAAGAGAATAGGTTCATCATGATCACTTATTATCTTCTACCAAAATAGATATCAAAACATGCAAAAATAAATAAAAAGAACTTCAATAATATGTTTTGAGCAATTAATTCTTAATATACATTTGTTTCTTCTAGTATATAAGAAGGTTTGAGCTATTGACTTGAATGGCGTTGAGTGATCGTTTGGTGACTGATTAAGAGGTGATTTATTTATGTATTAAATCTCGTATAACTTGTATTATATTTGGTAGTATTTTTTTTTCTATGTATGAAATTCAATACACCAAATACAATGTTTGGTTAGTAATTTAGAATATCGTATAACTAATATATGTATAAGTTAATTAAGAGGAAATTTATGTATTATTTTATATAGGATAGAAGATGAAATAATTAATACACGAATAACTAATACATGTATAATTAATTCCTACTTAATTATACATATATAACTAATTCTTACATTACTAATATATGCATACTCTAATCAACAACCAGACAACCCCTACATATATAACTAATTATTGCATTACTAATATATGCATAATTCTAAACAACAACCAATCGACTCCTAAGTGAATTAAGAAAAGTAATTTGGATTATTTAAAAGAAATTTCTTATTGGTTATATTAGCCTTTTTTTTTTATCAAATTATTCTTCTAATTTATTTTTTCTTGGGATGGGCGGTGCTAGGTGAATGGCAATTATTTGTTGGCATGGCATGCATTGAAGACACAAGAATGCACATGATATTAATGATGTGAATGTAATATATAATCATAATTAGCATAATGATCAAATGAGTACTTAAGGCAATGTTTGTGGAACCCATTTGGATTTAGGATGAAATATTTGGAGGGTTCAACCTAATTTATGGGTAGATGAATTTTTAATTTATTTAGTAGGATCATAATGTGAAGCGAGTTTAAATAAAGAAGTAAAGAATTCATAAAACTCAACTTGTTTTTGTATTGAAATGCAATTGTTTCTGTTGTATTCTCTTTTTAAAAAGTTGATTTAACTAATTTAGATGCGTTTCATCGAAAATTCGTGAAAGAGTATTCAACTTCATTTTGTTTTTGTACTTAATTGTCTTAATCTTAATCATTAAGATTTAAACTTTTAAACTTAATAATTGACAAAGAAGTCGGTCAGTCAATCAATTTCACACGTTCAATTATTGTTATCACCTATCATTATCAACTATCATCGCTATCTTTAGTGAATATAACTTGAAACTTAAACTAAATCATAAAATAACTAGATTTGAGCCCACAACATGATTAACATCAGATAGTCCTAAGACATGCAACATCATTTGAAGTAATCATGATTCATGATTGACAAAATTTCTACTACTAAACTTAGATAGTTTAAAATAATTACTAACATTATTATTTTTTAAGACTCACTATCTATATATATATTGGTATGTAACATCCACTATTCAGTCAAGAAAAAAAAACACATTCTACTCTATCTCTACTTTCTCAAATAGTCAACAGACTGACAAAGGAGAATTCAAAATTTAAAGTTTTTACGAAAAAATTCCAAAATGGATTTGATCAAATCATCCACTTCTTCATCAACTAGTAAGAGCACGAAACCAAGAAAGAACAATGGTACTAGTAATCAAAGTGTCAAACAAAAAGCAGAGGAGCAACAGAGCAATTTTCGATATTTGGGAGTAAGGCGAAGGCCATGGGGTCGATATGCTGCGGAGATAAGAGATCCAAACACGAAAGAAAGGCATTGGCTCGGGACATTTGACACTGCTGAAGAAGCTGCGTTGGCTTATGACAGAGCTGCACGTTCCATGCGTCTTAACAACAAATCTAACAAACCAACTCGGACTAACTTTGTCTACTCTGACATGCCACATGGCTATTCGGTTACTTGTATAGTCTCCCCTGACGACGAATACCAACATCATCACCACCACCAACAACAACAACAGTTATTGGTGTTTGGTCAGACCGAGAATGCTCCTGCTCCTAACGTCGATTACGGGGCCCACTTCAGTCATTTTTCCCTCAGCAACATGAATAATGTTGGTGGCGATAGTTGTGATGGTGGAGAGTTTGCGTTACAACAATACTATAACCCCAACTACGACGTGCATATGGAAGATGGTTACAGGTATTAACTCGTATCATAATTTCATTCAGAAGATTAAATTGTTATAGAGAACATACTTTTAATTGTTTAATTATACCTATTCCATCTAAAAACACCATCTGACTCTTTCATCTATGAGATGTTCGCCAACTATTTATCAAAACAACTATCAATTGTTCCCTTTTCCTATCTGAGCGATAGTGATAGTTCAGATAGGAAGAGTGAACACATGATAGTTCAGGTAGCAAACTCGCAAAAATGTGATAAATATAATTTCGATACATATGCATAGTATAATTTTTCGACGAAGGGTGTCAACTGATCATCTTTTAACAACAGGTGTAATATGAATAGAACATCAACAGAATTGCCACCATTGCCAGAGGATATAACAAGCAGTGGTAACTGCTACTACTTGAGTGATCAAAGTAGTGAATTTCCAATTTCAGAAATGGGATATAACAGTAACAATTGCCTTTTGAATGAAATGATAATTGGTACAAATAATGAATATCAATATGGAGCAAGTACAATCACTACAACAAGTAGTACAACAACAACAGCTGGGAGTTTTAATTATTTTGGTTTTGATGATTGTTTACAGCCACTGCAAGATGAATCCAACAATAATAGTTTGGGTTATTTGTTCTCATAAAATCAAACAATTTGCAGACGGCTTAAATACGTGAGAGATATTGTAAATGACAGAGTGACCTTGTTTTCATCATCTATAGAGATTCAACTCTTCGTCGCTCCAATTCATTAAAAAAAATGCATAACCGTCTCTGGTAATTTAGCACGATCGTGCAACGTGAATCCAAATTAGTTGAACCTAAACTCTTGTTAATTTCTCCTTGTACTTTTTTATTATTTTCTTAAATATTTGGTCTTAATAATTAGAGCTGCAATTTCATCATCCTTATTGAAGTGAATGAATGTATAACAAGTTCATCATTTATTTTTAATTATTATAATCGCACTCTTTTTTCTTAATAATTCTGGTTGTTGATTGTGTTGGAAGAGCTATAGTTCTACTTACGAGTTCAACAAATGTTTTAAAGTTAAAGTATGCTTCACAAAACATCTAACTTATCACTAATCTCTCATTTCTGCTGTCAAGAGACTTTAATAATTATAGCATACCAGAATTGGGAATGCTCTAAGCATAGGAATTTATGGTTCCATTCTTGTTATTGTCGGAGGTACACATCTCTTGGTGTAGAATGATACATGAGAAATAGAACGTATGCAATGTAACGACACTAGAGTAGGGAATCTGTCGATACCATAGTAGTACTATACACTTTGGACCGAACGAAACGATAGAATTAATACAATTATTGTTTGAGGTCTACTCAATGCTAGATGCAAAAGCGCATATTAGATCAATATGAACATTACTGCTATACACTTTGGACCTAACGAAACGATAGAACTAGTACAATTATTATTTGAGGTCTACCTCAATGCTAGATGCAAAAGCGCATATTAGATCAATATGAACATACGAATTGTTTGGTAATAAAAACCAGTTGTTGATACCTTCTTCCATAACCAAAACTCAGAGAAGGGAGAATAAGAGATTGTGTCAGACTTGTATTTGTGTTAGAAACCCCACTTAATATTTATAAATAATTTATTCGAAACCTAACTGTCTTTTCTAGAACACTTGTATTTGTGTTAGAAACCCTACTTAATATTTATAAATAATTAAGTCGAAACCTAACTGTCTTTTCTAGAATCCAAAACGTAAAACTCAAAATGAAACTCAAAATGCTAGCTCTGGCTCGGCCTGAAGCTTAAAAATGTCCTAGTTATGCAAGTCATTTTCAATCTCGTAGCCATAAACTTCATTTTTTAGAAATATAAACATGCAGCAGTACCTTACAACTTCTCCAGAAAAACATTCATTGAATGGCAATGTCGTCAAAGAATAATAGAATGCAATTCCTATCTCTATGAGCTGCTAATGATTCACAAGAAAAAGAAAGCATTGAGAACCCACCCCTCCAGCCACGACGATCCTACAACTTCAAATGCTGCAGCAATAGCCACGTCATCAATGCAGGAAGAACGAAAACTTCAACAAATTAGACCACTTCTTTCTCCCTGTCTTTCATATCGTGTTCTGCACTAATCTGTACAACCCGATTATGTTATTTCCCAGTGGCCTTTATGGTCTCCGCTTTCATTTCTCACATCGATCTACCCCACAACCTATGGTTTTTATCCGGCTGTCTGTTTCTTTACACTCATCAACATCCTGTCGTCTGCCAACTTCCTCGTCAAAGTTCTTCATTTTGTGCATATCTGAATTCGTAGTAGCCCCACCCAAGTAAGATAGGGTGTTGAAGCTTAAAGAGCGATCAACCTTCACGTGTGCACGGAAATCGATCCTGGAACTTGGCACGCCGGTGCAAAAGATCTCCTTAAAATTCCGAGCACATCCAAGATTAAAAGGATTCATCTTCCTCTCATAACGATACCGGTAATTTTCATATGTGGTCTGCAGGAAATACAACATTCTGAAGGGTGAGAAGCGGAACTGAAAAATATCAACTAAAATCAAGAGAAGGGGGCAAAATAGACCTGGTTTGTGATTATCAAGTACAAGTGAAATGCCGTGAGACCTCCAAGAAACCAAGAAACTACAAACGTATACATTATAAGGATGCCTGAAGCAGGTGACTTGACAAATGCACTCCAAATGTTACAATGGTGTGCATCCATAATCTTCTTTATATTTACCCAGCAGAAAGCAAAGACATAGAGGCTCAGGAGGTTTGTAGAAGAAACAAACATGAAAAAGTAACGATAGTTCCTCTGCAAGAAATAACACGAATATATCACAGATGAGACATTAAAGAAAGCATATACACAGATTGAGATTGTTCAAAAACTTTATTCATAACACTGAAGCACATTCAGTTTAACATAACTGGTATGCATAAGCACGAGCTGTATGCGAAGTATCTTCTGTTTAAATCTTAACCAAGTCTAGAAGAGGCAAACTCCAAACTATGGTAACATTCACTATTTGTAGGTCAGATAAATATGCAGAGAATAGATGCAGTACCTTAAACTGTAGCTAATTCAAACAGAGAAAAGATAAAATCTATTCCAGAGAGATACACGGAAGCAGAAAACAAGATCCTTCAATAAGCAGGGGTAGATGTAGCCTTTTGGCTACGAGTTCACTTGAACCAATAACTTTAGACACAAAACTTACTAAAATCTTAATAAACATTAGATTTGAACCCATAATTTTAATAGCACATTGAGCTTAATACTGAATTTCTTAAAAGTTGAACCCGTTAAATTTAAATTCTGGAACCACCTCTGCGAACAAGAGCTCCCATAATGTCAATAAATTTACCATGCAAAACTAAGTATGTTTTGTAGAAAGGAGGGGAATCTTAGTAGCTAAGTTGGTTGGCTACCTGAATTTTCCTTGTTGGTGAGGGTTCAATTCCCCACCTTGTAATCCCTCCCCTATTTCCACTTCCCCCACCCCCAATTTTTGGAAAAAAAAGTGTTTTGTGGACAGGACAAGATTAACCAGAAGCTAAAGGACAATATATCCAAATGACAAAACTTTTTGAAATGCAAGCATAGATCACACCTACCTTCCCAATGCACTGTCCCACCCATGGGCAATGGTGGTCGAAGCGCTCAATGCAATTGTCGCATATGGAGCAATGAGAGCAACGTGGTGGCCGATATAGCATACATGTTTTGCAGTATTTTACTTTGACAACTATTCCATTGACTGTAACATTTTTCATAGGCGGTAAACTGATAGGACCAGTCTGACTTCCTAAACAACTCGTCGAGATGCTAGAGGTATCACATTCATCGTCAGCGTCTGGAGGATGGGCATTTCGTGGAACAATTCCAGGATTTGTTCCAGATGTTAGCAAGAGAAGAACTACAATCTGCAAGAATTTACATCAATACATTAGACATTACGTATTAAGATCCCCCATCGACCATGAACCAACTTTAAGCACACACCAATCCAAATAGAGAGTGAAAAATATACAAAGATCACCTCTTCGTGGATGCTCATGCATCAAACCATGCGTCATCTTTGCATACTTATAGTTTATACATATTCATAAAATAAGGATCATGGTAACTGCTAATTAAGATAAGTAGTAATTCTTAGAGCAAAGAAAATGCATGAGCAGAAGAAAATGCCTTTCACTAAACATTTCCCATTTGATACTACATCTAAGGGAAAAGCATGGCACATACTAAAAATGCTGATTATCGGCTGGCTTCCATGAACTATAACTATTTTTTGACAGAAAGGGGAAGTGGCATTTTACTGTCTTTTTTATATAATAGAGCCAGTGATAAAGTAGCTGCCATACTTGGCATAATTATAATAACCTAGTTTGATCCAGTTTATGTCTGCGCTTGAATGGCATTTACACCAAAAGGGATGTATTCCTTTTTCACCTGATTTATTTCTTACCTTGCATCCTAACATTGATGGACTAAAAGTAACAGCAGATAAAGATGGATCGGAAATAGATAAAGCAGTAACAGTCAAGTAAAAGAAGAAGAAAACTCACAAAGACTGAGAAGAGAAGAGATATGGCCATAATAAGGTAGCCAAATCGGTGGGGAAATGCATTGATGAGTTCTCTCGAAACAAAAGCACAAAACAATGCTACTGGAAATAGGATCAAGAACAACGTAAGAAACAGTGCTCTAATATCTGGACCAAAAACAAGTCTGCCTCCAAGGTAGAATCTCTGCAAAGATATAAAAGATTATAATGAGATAGTAGGGACTTTTTCTAACATCGATTTCTTTCACCAGCTTCAGTTTACAAATAATATAGTAAAATTGGAAAAAAAGTTCAAACAGCGACAGGCAATTTCTGAAGCCTTTACTTTTTCACTTCTGTTGCCTATTCTACACTATAGTAAAGTTGCATCATAATTCTCCGCCTAAACATAGCTAGCTCAAGTCCCATTAAAGAGCAGGGTTGTCGTAGGTTAACAACCATGTAAAGATAGCCAAACCGTGATGAATAGCTGGCCCAAATAAATTTGGAATTAAGAGGTTGTTGATTGATTGATATTTTTTTGTGGGATACTTGGGAGTTTAATTTATCTTTTTCTGACGGTGACATTCCTTGACTATTACATTGGGTACCTGCTACCTCCCACCAAGCATTGGTATTGGGTAACTCTACCCACCAAGACTTAGGTAGACGGGAAGAAACCATGGTTAAATTTATAATCTTTGGAGAAAACACTTAATGCTAAAGGATGATAATTGAACCACATGGTGCTTGCAAACCAAAATATTTTATATAAATTCAGGAGAAACACAAAGAAAAAGATCAGCATTACATTTCTTCCTTGCCAAATTTGATAAAGTCGCAATGGTGAGCCATTAGTGTGGTTCATTCTCTCTTTGGAATCACATCGGGTGCTAGTAGAAGACGGGGGAGGTGAATACATTTTCCTTGGCAAGCTAACGGAGATCTCACGGATCTCCAATCACTTACAAATTCAAGCATCTGTGTCTTTATCCAATCTTTATAGCTGCAGTAATGAAAGCCTGAACCTCAGTCAACAATTTTGCCATGGAACACATAAATCAATAAAATGACAAAAAGGCCTTTTTGTGATCTGATAGAACAAATCTTTAGAAACACCCGAATCGAGAATTTTGGGAAATAAACACAATCCCCAACAATCTTGCAATTCGCAGATAAGCAAACAAACCCAAAATATGCCCAATTTGGAAATTTAGAGACACAGCAAATCCTTTTTCTTCTTGTAAAATGCTGTCTTTTGCATAAACACAATTTCTAACAATTTGGGAATTTAGGGATTTGTTTTCTCTCTTGTAAAATGCTATTAATAGAACAAACCCAATACCCAAATCGAGAATTTTCCGAAATGAAACACAAATTCCAACAATTTTACAATGAACACACAACAATTTTCTTCTTGTTGTTTTTATGTGAAATAAATTAGTAGTAATAGCTATGGTTTTTATTGGATGAAAATATAGGTTAGGACTCCCTCCTCCTTCTGTAACTGAAAAATATTGGTATGATATGTTAATGTTTGTAAGAATTGAAAGTGTGAAGCTGAAGGAGAGAGAGGCGAGAGAAAGGAAGAAAAGCAAAATCCATTAGAACCTAATTTTGCAATTATGAGAATTAAGCAATACCGTTCACCTCAATTCTCTGAATTTACTCTCAACCGCTCCCTATATATTTTCATTTTTGACCCTTTATTTGTTTATGTACTGAGTTGGAGTGAGCTCGGTCCTTTCTCTCTCTCCGGTGGTTCCATCCAGCCACATCGCTTCTTTCCCGGCGTCTCTCCCCGGTGGTTCCATCCAGCCACATCGCTCCTTTCCCGGCGTCTGTCTCCGGTGGTTCCACACTACACTGATAAATACAGTCAAATGAAGGAGAAAAAAAAACCAATAGTAGTGATTTCCAATAAAAGGGAATGCAATAAACTTGTCACCAATTTTTTTTGAGCCGGGGGGGGGGGGGGGTGTAGTATATTTTCAAACATTGATGATTTTATCATAATATTCTTTTCTTAAAGGTATTAGTCTGATAATTTCTTTTATATTTTCCAGAATATATTCTATATATTGTATATCTTGGGTTCTTTGATATGCTTTTATATTTTCTTTTATTAGATTTCCTAATAAGATTATATTTTCAATAGTTTCTTGCCAATATTAAAAGTATTCGAAATTTATCATTAGTCTGAATATTCTAATTCTAAATCATTAATATTGATTCGTTCTAGGTCTATATATATTTCATGTAATTCTATCTCATACCAGGTTTGAGTTGCTAGTTCTAGTTCTTCATAGTCAAATATTTTCTCCCATATTAGTCTCCTTAGTTCAATAATTTCTATATTTTTGAGAGTATATAAAATCAGTGTTTTATAATTCAGCATCATTTCATCATGTAGATAAGTAGTCATGTTATTCTGCTTTTTAATCAATAATTTCCTCATATCATATGCATAATTGAATACTTATTCATATTAGATCACTATAAACTATATTATTTTCAAATCATGTTTCCCTGTGACTATTAACATCATACTTTCAAAAGTACTTCCTTCCTAAACAGCGCTTCAACTCTGTCTACTCCCCTCACGACTTCCTTGCCTATGGTTTCAACTTTAGGATGGCATAGTTCTGAAAGTTTTTCCTTCTTTCCTCATGTTAACAAACTAGAAAACATGCTTCAAATAATTCTAGTATATAATAACTAATATAAACTTATTTAATCATGCTTTATGATATTCAGGAACTAATAGATTTAGCTATGCATAATCATAAATAGATATACATGTTCTTCTATGAGTTTGATATCTGGTATATTTTGCTCCATAGTTTAGCTTAGAAACTTAATATTTTATTGATATTTTTGTTTACAAAGAGGCTTGCTTTCCGTCGAGAAAGTCTTGCCTTAGATGTGCCTAATGGCTTCTATTTATACTAGGAGAGACATAGATTTTTCCTATTCTATACTATTCCTACTTTACATCTGTCCTTACTCCGTTACATTTGTCTACAATAATTCACAATAAGTTAAACAACTTTTCTACAATAATTCACAATAAGTTAAACAACTTTAAATATTTTACATCTTTTGATGCTTTTCTTCCTTTTTATCTTGTCGGGTGTCATTTCTGCTTTTTATCTTGTTGTTGTTGGCTTTCTTCATTCTAGCTGGACATCTGGAATTACATTATCTTCTCCATAACACTTTGAGCATTGATGATCTGGATATCTGTGTCCAATAGTCTTGCAATATTTTGTCATTAACTCTGGTAAAATAAAAAAAATCGTATTGCTCTTGTAGTTGGCTGCTATTCTGGTTTTAATAAGCTCAATATCCATTGTCGTATTTCTTCCATGTCTGCCTCTTTAACTTCTCTGGAATTTGAATATATCATTGTTTGTTCTCTTGAATAATAGCTTCATACTGGATTTCCATTTAAATAATTGGTTGTTAATTCGTTTAAAAGAGTAGCTATTCCAATAATCCGCTTTTTTGCATAGAATTCTGGTATCTCTACCTTTTGTATCTCGTCTTGTCGTTCTATTTTTTTCTGGTATTATCATTTCTCTGGTTAGTCCAATTTTGATAACTTGTATGATAGGTTTAATTTCATCATATAATATTTATGCTGGTGCTGAATAGAACTTTATATAGAAAAATGTTCCTTTAGTTATCCTTTTATAATGCATAAATGTCTTATGTAACTCCGGTATTGTTGATATCTCATCTCCTGTTTGCGTATATACGGTACTTAATAGTCTATAGTTGTAGCAAGTTCCTACTAGATTTGTATTTGTTCCTGATTGTGCAATTAGCTTATTATAACCCTGTAGATTTTGTGTGATATAGTCTTCGTGGGGTTTTTTGATATTTTTGGACCTTGGATTTTGGTTTAGGAAAGTCTGTATTTTGTGGATATTTTCTATGTAGGCTCTGGTTATATGGTTATACGTTTTTTTGTTCTGTCCTAGACTTTCTTTGTATGTGTTTAGCTGGGGTGGTATGAATAATGGATCCTTTTGGTTTTTTGGTATAAAAGGTTTTTCGAATATCTTATTCATATTGGTATTAACATATCTGGTTTTATTTTCTTCTTTTGTTGCAGATGTACCTGTAGCTGCATGTAACAAATCATTATGGGTTTTTAGGTGTTTCCCAACGTCACCTTGTAGCTCTGGATTTTTAGAGTCTTCTGATCGACTTAGCTCCGCATTTTTATAGTCATGCTGCTGACTTCTTATTTGTTGTAGCTCTTTGTCTATATTTTCTACCTTTGTACAAAGCATGGTCATAGCTTTGAGTATTTCTTCTATTGTATTTTCTTTCTCAGTTTGAGTAGCTTTGTCTTGATATGTAATCTGCATTAACATTTTTGTTAGTACATATTACTTCTATTGTAAATGTAAAATTTAATATATTCAATACTAGTCTCCGTATCTCTTTGGTTGTTACTGAATCTTGTACTTTTCTTGTTATCCACCAGTTTACTTGCGTGTTATGTGTTCTTACAATAAATTTGTTATACACAATATATGGTTCAAAAGCTAATAAACATTTATATATTGAATACAATTCTTTTCTATTTATTTCCCATTTTATTTCTGGGTTTGTAAATGTTCCTGAATAGTTTCTGCAATGGTGTTCTACCTTTTCTTTATCATATCTATATTTTAATACTCCTCCATAGCTTATTTCACTTGCATCTGATTCTACTATATAGTTAAATTTTTTGTTTTCATCTGGAAAACATAACTTAGGTAACTTTTTGCATAGTGATTTTATTTTTCGTATTTGTTCTTGATCTTTATCATCAAAATAATATTCTACGTCTTTCTTTAATTTTTTATGCAATGGTTTTAGATTTTCTGCTAATTGGGTATGTATTCTCTTACTTGGTTCACTAATCCTATAAACGATTGTAATTTCTTTTTCGTATCTATTTGTTCTTCAGAATTTATTATTTTTTGTACTATGTGTGTTTGCATTTTTATACCATTTTTGTTTATTTGTATTCCTAGGAATTCTATTTGGGTTTTCATTATTTCTGCCTTTTTCTTACTTAGGCTTATCCCTGAGTATGTTATAATATGTATAAATTTTTCTAGTAATTTTATATGTTCATCTTGTGTTCTTGAGTATAATAATATATCATCTATGTATATTATACAATTTTCTAGTTGGTTAAAGTAATTGTCCATAAAATGTTGGTATCTTCCTGGTACATTTTTGTATCCAAATGGTACTACGTTCCATTCATAGAATTCTTGTGGTACTGTGAAAGCTGTTAGTTTTTTAGATTCTTCTTTTGATCTGAGGTGATAAAATCCTGATTTACAATCAAATTTACTGAAGTAATTATATCCTTGAATTTTTCTTATTTTTAATATTTTATTTGGTATTGGGTAGTTATATGTTTTGATTTTTGCATTTAGATTTCTATAGTCAATAACCATCCAGCTTTTTCCTCGTTTTTGTTCACTATGTTTATTTACTATAAATGCTGGACTTGTATGTCTACTATTACTTTCTTGTATGTATTTATTTTCTAATAGTTCTTTTATATGCATTTTGAATTTTGTTAGATCATTAAAATTATATTTTAATGGTTTTTGGGTTATTATGCTATTATCATCAATTAGTTTGATTTTGATTTCTGTTTTATGTTTTCCCCAACCTTTTAAGGGGTTTTCACTGTATAATAGTTCTAGCTTTTCTTGGATCATTTTTAGTTTATCTATGGAAAATATAATTAATTCTATCCTATGGTCACTTTCTTTAATATTTTCCAGTTTTTGGGTGATTTTCTCACTTCCTTTTATCCAGGGTGTGGTTTTCCTATTTTTATTGTTTACTCTTTTTGCTCCTATCTTTTGTTTGCATGGTGTGGTAAACCACCAGTGTGTCTTTGTTATTATGTGTGGATATAGTTTTTCTAAGAATGACATTCCTAAAAGCATATCCTTGTTTGTAAATTCGTAACTATATATTTCCTCTATAGTTAGTATCTTATCCCATACCTGTAATTTTATATTCTTTGCTTTATATGATATCATGCTTCCTTCGTTATTGAATCATGTTACTACTATCAGTGTTTTTAATTTTTCCCATCTTTCCTCTGGTAAACAATTATATTTACACATATTAGCTTCTGCTCCTGTATCTATCATCAGGGTGTAATATCTATTGTAATATTTTTCTATTATTACTTTTGCAAGTATATATATTTTCATATCGTTCTTTTTATTACTACTTTCTTATTTTTATAGTTTATAGTTAATTGTGTATTTTCTAGGTTATATCGTTTCATTTCCTCTAGCCATTTTATTCCTAGTGTGATATTCTTATCTCCTTGGTAGATTTTGAATTTTATCAACATTAATATTCCTCCGATAATTATTTCTTTTTATGTCGTTTCCTCAGAATTTAATAATAATTTTGGTAATTCCGGACATGTTTGTTCTTTAGAGTTTATTTCATCTTCTGCTACTAACTCTCTTGTTATATAATTTTCTTCTTGACCAATATTTATTAGTATGATGTACTTTCTTTGTTCCATTATTCCGGTTATATAGTAATGGTATAGTTTTATTTCTTTTGTCATTTGGTATTCTATTGATTTTCTTGATATTTGAGGTGTTTCATAATCATAGTCTATTCCTTTTATTCTTTTTGACGTACTTATTCTGTCACTTACTATTTCTAAATCTTCTTCTATATCTATTTCTTTGTAACTATAATCATTGTTATCTATTACTGTAACAATTTGTTCAAAAGGGTTTTCGATTTTATTTCGGTCTATCTTATTTTTTGCTGTTATCTTATGCTTTGTTGTTAGTACATATAGGTTTTTGCATCTTGCTGTGAATATCTTACTTCCTGGGGCTAATTCTATTCCTGACATTTTTCAATACAATACTAGAGATTTATCTATGTTTTTATCGTTTATTGCTACCGAATAATTGGCACTTATTATGAATTTGAATTTTTGATATATTAAATTTCCTTTTACCGCACTTATTATGCTTTTTTCTATAGGTTCTACTATCCTATCGTCTGCTAGATATATTTCTATAGGTGTATCTATTCCTTCTCTGAAACATGCTTTTATTAGTATCTCCGTTCCTCCTAGATGTACATATTTTATTGGGTCTTTAGCTTTAATTTCTTGTATTTCTTTATTTATTATTCGTTTATTTATTATTAGTGTTTTTGCTTTTCCCTTGGTATATTTACATTCTATTATGTGTTCCTTTTGACTTACAACGTAAAATTCTTCCTTTTGTCTTTTAAATAAATTCTTTATTATTGGTACCTTAAATATTTTTTCTACGCTTAGGTCTAATTCTTTTCCTTTTATTTGTTCAAATATATTATTATCAAATATAATCTTTTGTTCTGTAGATTCTTCATTTAAGTGTTCTTCTTGGGTTATTATCTGTATATCTTTTTCAGTCATCTAAATTATCATATAAATTATCTCCTTCTGTTAGTTCTTCTTCGTTTAATTCATTCGTGGATAAGGATAATTCATATTTACTATCATCACTTTCTAGCTCATAATCTATATATTCTATTTGTATATATTCTTCATTATCTATTATTACTTCGGATATTTGTTTTCTTTTGGGATTTTTAGGTAGTTTACAATCTTTAGCTGTGTCCTAGTTTTCCACAATTATAACACGTACATTCGATTATTTTTTTCTTTGGTTTATATGGTCTTTTAGTTTTATTATCTCTTACGTAGTATCTTCATCGAGGTTTCCTATATTTGTATTGAGATTTATATTTCTTATATTTTCTCTCCTTTCTGTATTTCTTTTTATAGTAGTTATCGGTACATCCAAATTGGGGTGCTACCTTGTCTTTGCAACATGACAAGTTTTTTATTATGGTTTTTTTCATTTTCATTTCTTCTCTATATTTTTCACATATTTCTGAATACCATTTTTGTAAGAATCTTATTCTTGCTCCTAAAGTATCTTGTAGTCCTGCTTCATTTCAATCTTTTATTATCTTTGAACTAAAGGGTTCTGGTAATTTTGTGAAGTATAGCCTTCTTATTTCTTTTCCTTCTTCTGTATTATATGTTCCTTTGTAATAATATTCTCTAAATACACATGTATATTCTTCTATATAACACATGTTACATATTGCTAATTTTAACATTAAATTTCTAGTTAACTGTTTTTCTTTATTTTGTTCTTCTATTTCTGTGGTTGTACTGCTAAATTCATTTCTTATAGCTATTTCGTATTTATTTAATATGTCAATTGACGTTGTTGCTATTTCACCGTCTATTCTTTTATTATTTTTTAATGTTTTTATGCTTTCTTCTGTTAGGTTTTGTAACCATAGTTTTACTGTTCCTATAAGTGTCCTTTCTATGTATCCTGGTACTTCTGACATTCCTATTTTATTATCTATTATTTGTTTTGATATATACCCTATCCATAGTTGAATTATTTTATTTATGTCTGTTACGCAATCTAGATCTAAGAAATTATTTTGTGTGGTTGTTGGAATTGGTGTCCATTTTCTATTTAACCTTTTATTCCATATACTATTGTCTCTATCATATTGTTCATAATTAACTGTATAATATGTTGGATTTAATTGTTTTGGATTTTTGACCTCTGATGTGCTTGCTTTTACATCTTTTACATCTTCATTAACATCTCCTGTATTTATTTCTGTAAATTTTTGTGCTATATTTTGTTCTTCAATAATTGCTAAAATCTCTGTATATGTTTCGCTTATGTCCGAACCTTGTTCTGAGTGATCTTCGTTTATATCATCAATCCTTAATTCTGGTTCATTTTGATCTAGCCTTTTAGGGTCTTCTATTTCTTGTAATTTTACCTTAAATTTTTTTATTTCGTCTTTCAGTTTTGTTTCTAGTTCTCTTTCTTTTTGTTTAATTGTATACATTTATTTTAGTGTAGTTAATTATTTTTCTAATTCAATTATTTTAGCATTTTTTGTTTCTTCTATTTTTTGTATTTCTAGTTTTGCTTGTTGTTTTATTATTTCTATCTCCTCTTTTCTGTCTATTTCTTCGTTTTCTTTTGCTATTCGTACCATGACTGTTAGACTATCTTCTAATCTTAATGCTTCTTTTTTTAGAATTAGATTTAAATTTTCTCCTAACTTTTAATATCTTCTTCCTAAATTTGAAAATATTATTTTTATCTTTAATCCGTCCTGGTTTTCATATGTTTTGGAATTAAGTGATGATGATAGTTTCTTGTCCCAAAATGATAAACATGATTAAGATTCAAATGGTGGATACAGTGATGGCCCTGATGTATATTTGAACAGTGATGATGGTCTTTTGAACTTGCTTTATCAAGAGATGAATCAATAGAAGCAAGGCGAATCAGTAAGTGTTTCGAGAGGAAAGGAATATGAATTTGAGTATGAATGGGATGAAGATGAAGATTTAATGAATGATGATAATTTTTCAGAACTACAATAAATTGAAGGCCTCATTGTAGGTATGGTCTCTGACAATGTTGAATCTTTTTTTCACATTTTATAAAGAATATAGTCGCCTGACTGGTTTTGGTGTTGTTAAAAAGAGTTCAAAAAAGAAAGGTGTTAAATATGTTAGGTATTTTTCATTTGCTTGCGATAAGAGTAGAAAATCAATTCCTAGGAATTCAAGTAAAAGAGTTGATTGCAAAATCAGAATTAATTGCAAGGTGTTGCCTAATAATTCATGTCGAGTTACAACAATTGTGTTTGAGCATAATCATATATCAAAACCTTGTTTGTCACTTGTTTTAGCTACCACAAACAATTAAGCAGAACATTGAAGAGAAGTCTTGAAGCACATGACATCGCAGGAATAAGATCACAAAAAAAACATAAGACTTTAGGAAGTTGAAGTGGGTGGTCCTGACAGAACAGGGTGCACTCCCAAAAATTGTCGAAATTAAATTCTTCAACACAAGGGAAGAGAACATTGTTCAACAATGTTGCAATGATATAAAAGTTCTTTGCTTCCATGCAGATGAAGAACGATGATTTTTTATTTATGTAATCAACACGAATAATAGTGCAAGACTTTGCAATGCAGAGTGGGTTCACATACATTGCAAGTATGTGTATCGGGAGTTTAGTGATGTTGTTTGTTTTTGCAATTAGAGCGCATGCCATTGGATTATTCATTGGTGTGAATCAGTACAAACAGTCCATTCTTTTGGGTTGCACTTTGATCATAAGTGATGATATTGAGACATACATATTTGTGTTCTTGACTTGGCTAGCAGCGATGAACAATGCACCTCCAACGGTTATCCTCATTGACCAATGTGAGAATATCAAGGCTGTAATTAGAGCGGTGTTGCCAGACACAATCCATAGGTATTGCATTTGGCACATCATGACAAAGTTGTCTGCAAGGATAAAGGGTGTGTTGGATTTTAAAGTTGTCAAGGCTAAATTCAAATCAATAATTTATAACAGTATCACTACATACGACTTCGAGGGAAAATGGGTTGCTTTCATAAAAAAAATATGAGCTTGAAGAAAGATTGTGGTTCCATAATGCATATTTTGATAAGAAAAAATGGGTCCCCATTTTTTGGAAGCACTATTTTTGGCTGTCATGATGTCTACCCAAATATGTGAGCCAATGCATGCATTTTTTATGGCTATATAAATGGGCAAAGCTCTCCAAAGAAGTTTGTTGAGCAATATGAGATAGCCTTGCGACAAATATGAGAGAAAACTTCATGCAGAAGCTGACTCATGAAAGACACATTCAGCACCTATGATACTCCCAAATTACACTTCCCTAAAGAAGTATAAGCGGCCGTTACCAAATAAAGAACCCAACTTGTAGGTTGGGGTCGATCCCACAAGGAATATGCTTCAGACTTAGACTTAACTCACAATTATCTCCGTTTAGTCAAACTATTTCCAAAAAAAGTAAACAGGGGGTGTTGTAAATAAATAACAAATTGTTGATTTGAATGATTAAGTAACATGTAAACAAGATTCACAATTTGAGATATCAATATAAGATGGAAACTAGGGTATATGTGTTCCCCATAAGTTCTTAATGCAGTAATCTTAATAATATTAATCATATCCTAGTGTTTAACATGCAAGGCCGATAACCCTAAGTGATTGGTAATCTAAGTAGGAACTTTCACTTGCGACTTGGTAAATCTACGAGTGTATGCTTTACTAACCCTCACTTTCACCCCAGATTAGTCATCGTGTCAATTTAGTTGGGTATTCACCCTCACGTCAAATGATTAAAGTCAGACTATTAGATAGCAGCAAATCCTTAACTAAATCTCTGTTGTTTAATCTTCTTCTCATTCATTACCCCCTTAATAAGGCAAGTAGGAACGAGGCGAGTTCTAACGTTGCGCACTGCTAGAAAGACTTCTAACCGAAAAGATTAACAATACATGCATAAACACTATTCAAAAATTACTTAATTATTATTCATATGTTGTTAATTTCTCATGGTTCCACAACCCTAGTTGTGGATTTAGCTAGTCATGCTTGAGAGTTCACAATTCATATTTAGGTTAAAAGAAATCATGAACATACAATTAGAATAGATGAAAACCAAAATCTTGAATTGAAATTCAAAGTGAAATTTCATAAAACCAACTTCCAAAAATTAATTGCTAAGAGTTTGCAAAATAATTCCAAAAGGCCAAAACAAAAGTCTCCAATATTGTCTAACCCCGAAAAACGAAAAATAAAAACTAATATTTATAGTGCTCAAATCCTAAACCAACTAGGAAACTAAAATAAAGAAAATTGGGTCGGATGCGGTTTTGACTAACGATCTGACCTACAGACCGTGGGTCGACCTACGATCCGTGGGTCACCTCCGTGGTTCAGGTACTGGAACTCAGACTTCCTGCTCTCATCGACGAATGTGCAGGATGGGCCATCACTTGACCTACGGTCTGTCATTGGCTTCCGTGGTTCCACACTTGGTCAGACTTTCCTGAACTTCACCTATACTGCCCCACCTACGGTCCGTTGATGGCCTCGTTGGTTGTTGTTGTTGCTCTTTTCAATCCATTTTCTGTCAACCGCTACCGAACCAATTTCCTGCAAAAGATTACATAAAAATATTATATCTAATAACAAAATAGCCCAAGACACACACAAACTCTGAATGAAATGCATCAAAAATATCGTAAACTCAAGGTATATCAACACCCTCAACTTAAACTTGTTGTTTGTCCTCAAGCGACACATTATACTCTAAACGACACTAATGTAGAAGAAAACATACAAACTCAAGCAATCACATGGCTTTCTCAATCAATTCCATCACTTAGTGCAAATATTTTCATGTAGACTCCTTGCTAACTCATATGGATCAAAACATGAGATAGATAGACCAATAGACATCACAACATACATTTTTCAACAATCACCAAGGTACCAACTCTCCAACAATGTAACTAGTGCCCTCACCTCAAAGAGATCATTTTTCACACCATAAATCTGATTTTTAAGTTTAAGGATTCAGTCAACACGCACGCTCATAAGTGAGTTCAAATACAGTTAGTGCTCAATACCATAGGCTTGCCCTTATTTTCACTCCATAGACTCTCCAAACTAGTCATTGGGATCACTATATGACTTTCTTAGCTTGTAACGTAGGCTTCGGGCCAGGTAGAGTACATTTGGATACTTTTAGTGACTTTTCTGCCCTCATATACATTACATTGGATATTTACCTCTTTTCTCAACCAATTCTTGACATATTTTTATTTTCTACTCTTTTCCTTGACTTTCTTCAGCACAGATGTGAATTTGACTTTTTCGCTCATCTTTTTCAGTTTTTCTTTTTCGTTTACTTCTTCATTCTTTGTTTTTTTGCATCATTATCATTCTTTTTGTTTCTTTTGAATTCAGTCACATCTTTTTCTATCATTTTCCTTTTTCTACACACAACTCTTTTCATACCCTTTTCTTTTAATTTCCTTTTTTCATAGCCACCCTCAACTTATGCATTTTACATGAGTTGAGGTGCAAAATATCCGAGGTCGAACTAGGGCCAAGATTAAAGTAACTTTTGAATTAGTCATCCTCAACTTAGGCTTTTTGCCTAAGTTAAGGTGCACATGTCCAAGGAGGGACCAGGGCCAAAACAATCTTTTAGGAAAGGTGAGTTAGTATATTAAAAAAAGGGGTATTCATTAGTCTCAAACATTTGGATCAAAAGGAGCATTTATTTTTTTTGGTTGGATCTTTTTAGGCTTAAGTCGACTTATTTGAACAAGGGCCTATGATCATTTCCCAATTTCTAGCCTATATTATCTTAATAGGACCAACGGGGCAAGTTCTAGAATGGCACATACTTTGAACATACAAAATTTACTCACACACTTGACACATTGTTTCATTATCGTATTGTTGAAGCACCCAATTCAAGTTTTAGCTTAAGTCATGCTATCATACTGGTTCTTATCATGTCACATGAAGATCCAATACATTCAACTCATTAAGCCTTATAGATCTAGCACATTTCAAAATTTTGACCATGTATCAATTTCATGCTCTTATGTCATCATGCTTTCATTCTTCTACTTCTACACATACAATCCTAAACATGCCGGTTCAACATAAAAGTAAATCAGTCCCTTGGGAAAAAAGAACACAGGCAAGAAAACCCCAAAGGAGGGTTATGAGATAGGTTATTCAAACTTCACCCTATCAATCACAACCCATTTTCCCCACCCCCAACAAAATATGGTGCAAATTCCCTCAATGCACATGAAAAAAAGAGTAAAGCATAGGGTGAAGCAAAACTATGGCACATATGCGCCGAAGATCCATCAAGATGTGGGTGGGTCCGGTTTCCCATAACCCGCTGGATCAGCAACTGGGATGCCATCAGTAGCGCCCTCATCAACAACAGGAACACCCTCAATAGTACTCGTCGAACCAGATGCACCTGCAAACTCCATCTCATGGGTTCTCCTCAGGCACAACTCCTCCTCAAACAAAGACTATCTCCGAGCAACCTCAATCTCCTGCCTCTCCCTATTCCTAGCTCGGTAAGTCTGCTCAGCATCAGAATTCAATACAAAAGAATGGTGGCGCTTTCCACTCGGGAGGGAGGGGTCGGGTGGTGGTACAGTGTTGCCGAAAAGGGCAGTCATCACCACATCATCAGCCTCAGGAACGGGAGTGGTCTCCGATATGATCTCATGAGGGGCTAGAAGGGCACCAACATCAGAATGGAGGCTAGCCAACTTCGTCTGGAAAATGGTGATATCGATGGTAGATGTAGGCCTCTCTAAGACTCTCAACTTGAATGCATCTAGGCGCTTATGGACCTCTTTAATCTTCTCATCCATCATCCGCTCCATAAGAGCCTCGAACTCCTCTACAGATTGCTACATCCAAGGCCTCATGTGCTACAGCAGAGTAGCCATCTAGGTCTCCCACTTCTGGACTCGGGACAGAGGAACAAAGTGGACCCTAAAGGGGGAGTGGCTCGGGATGAGCTCGCAGCCTGACTAGTGGCAGTAGAAGGGGGAGCCTGCGCATTCGTAGTAGTGGGAGGTATAGCGGTGTCATCAGCCTGAATCTTCTCTACATCATCAGCAAAATCAGCACCTAAGAGAGGTAGGTCGACCCGTGGATCCCTTCGTGGCAGCAAGATTTGCATAATCTCTAATAAGGCTAACGTCCACAATCTTGGTCGCCTCTATCAGTCTATCACAATGCCAAATAGGCACATAATTGCCCTGCACAGATCAAAATATGAGACAAGGAAAGGGCAAAGTAGTGGTGGTCTTGAAGGCCTTTTCATGAATTTCGGCAATCAGAATCTAGGAAAAGTCGACCTCAAGTCCTTCCATAAGTGCTGCCAACATCACATCCCTATCCCAAGTAACCAGGTTTTCCGCCTGTGTAGGAGACAGTTTGGTACGCACAACGGCCAAAAAGAACTTAGCAGTGAAGCTCAAAGTTGCCTTTCTGATAGGCAAAGTAGTATTGTGCACCCACTCGATATGCTCCCCCTCCTCGGCAATATGACGGGCCATCCACTGAAGTAAAGTCTCTCTCTGATCGGCATCCTTCTGAAATGTCCCACTCTGAACCACTCCCATCATGTAGTCATACTCCGCTGTATTAATTGATAGAGTGTGGGCTCGGCCATAAATGAAACGGTGAATAGTAGTTTCGGAGATGTCAACGGAAAAGTTCCACGCCAAGGTATCCTGAAGTGGGGGCTGAGCTAACGTCTTAGCCCGTTTAGAAATAGCATTACGGACAGTGGCGACGAAGGAGGCGAAGAACTCTTGGGTCATCACCTCGCTAAATTTTCCCGAATTTCGTGCCATCCACTCACACTTGTGCTTCTTGAACAACTCCTTAATAGTGGGGATTGTGTGGAGGCTACCCGTAAGTACCCGACGCTCGTCAGTAATGGTTTCCGGGTCTGCCTCTGATTCTACCCATCATAGTATATCAGGTACTGCCCTCAAAACACCACTTATTTGGCTTGGTGGTCAGCATAACGGGGAACATGGGTATGCATGGTGGGTCATGAGCCTCTCTGGAGCTAGTGGTATCGGAGGCAGAGGCTTGTGTGAAGCTGGAACTAGAGTCGGATTGCGACTCTGAGTCGGAATGCAACTCTGAGTCGGAATGCGACTCCTCAGCATGTTGGGCCCCTTCCTCAGACTGGGGGAACTATGGGGGTGGTGGAGGAGGTATGTTCCTCGTCAGAAACAACCGTCTGCCTCTTCCGGTGCCTTGTGTTCAGAGGGGTAGTGGGGGGCTCTACTTTGCCCCGCTGTGTATTCTTCTCCGCTTGACTCGTTAAAAAGTCAGCACGAGGGTGCAACCGACTTTGACTTGCCTTTTTTGGAGTAAACATGTACCTTTTTTTGTGCCATGGTACGTGTAGAAGACTAGTTAGTACTAAAAGAAGTAAAAAAATAAACCCTGAATAATTTTAGAACACCCTTAGGACCTAGATTTTTTTAAAAAAAAAATTTAGACAGTACTTGTGTATGGTGACCCACGGTGGGTACCTACGGTCCGTCAATAAAGTGATGGCCCGTGGGTCCCCTCCATAGGTCAGAGGGTCCATTTTTGGTTCTCTGAAGTTGGAACCACGGATGTACAGAATGATCTGTCGATGGAACGGCGGATCGTAGTCCACACGTGGTTCACAACTTAGCAAATAATTATGAGCATGTTAGTGACGGGCCACGACCTACGGTCCGTTGGTGGTGGCCGTATACCAGAAGTGTGGCAGGCATGAAGTTCCAAATTTCATACAACACATTACTTCAACAATCAATCAATTAATCTGAGTCTAAACATGCATTTCAACATATTATGTGGTAGTGTATCATCCTTAGGGTTTTGATTATGCAAAATTCGAGTATCTAGAGAGAAACAACAAAACCTTAAGTCAAAACTTCCAACTAGACCTATCAAACCCATTTAGTTAATTAAATTAACTACACATGCACACACCATCATTCGAAGGGTAGTATCTAAACCAAATTTCAACATTTAAACAAGTAATTAACCACCAAAGGTCAAGTTCAACTTTGTGACTTCATGATTTAAACAGTGAACAAGGAATTCAAAGTTATGGTGAAATCATTTACCTTACAAGTAAGCAAAGTTGGTGAGTCTGTGATCTAGTACAAGTGCTCCTTACACCAACCTTGACACCGAACCCGGACTTGACAATTCTTGTGGAAATGGTAAGGAAAAGAGAGAAAGTGGAGAGTTTGGGCAGCGGAGAGAAAGAATGGGGGATATGGAATTGGACGGGGGGGATATAATAGAGTGAATGTGGGATATTATGGGATGAATATGGCTATATTAACGGTTTGAAATGGTTGGGGGAAGAGGGAAATGGGGGATGTGTTTAAAATGAAAGGATTTTATTTTAATAGAGGTCCGGGTCGGGTCGACTGTAACCCTTACTTGGACCCACAAAACCCCATCGACTGTCCGTGGGTCTACCTATGGTCTGTCTATGGGTTTCGTGGTTCACTCTAACACTTATAAAAATTTAGAACACATACCTGGGATCTACGGATGCCATCCACGGTCCGTGGTTGGACCAACTGACCATCGATGGGATCCGTAGACCACTGCATCAGCTTATTTTTTGCAGATTTTTTCTTTTTATTTCTGCACAAGTAGCAAACATTAGGACCTCCTTTTTACATTTTCTGGACACTTTTTAGACATAGACCCTATTCTATCTATATCTAGCCAACACTAAAACTAAAAATTAATACACAACTATCTAGAAAGCTACAAATTTAAGAAAACTCCCTATATCGAAAATAAAAACTCCTATAGTTGGCTAGAATTTACATCATGGGTTGCCTCCCAAGCAGTGCTTGATTTAACTTCACGATACGACGCAGACACCTTAGTTACTCAGACTTCACCAAGATCCCATTCTTCTATTACTTCATTAACACTCTCAGATTTCCCACAGTAGATTTTTATCCTCTGTCCGTTCATCTTGAACCTCGTTCCTTCCTTGTTCTCGAGATCAACCGCTCCATGTGGAAATACTTGAGTTACTGTGAATGGCCCGGTCCACTTGGACTTGAGCTTGACAGGAAACAAGCACAACCTTGAGTTAAATAAGAGCACCAAATCACTGGCAACAAATTCATGCTTATCGATCTACTGATCATGGTACTTCTTCATCTTCCCCTTATACAAGGCTGAACTTTAATATGTTTTTAGGGAAAACTCATCAAGCTCATTCTTGTCATTCAGTCTTTTGACTCGATACGGCGCCCCAATTCAAATTCAACTTCTTTAGCGCCCACATTGTTTTATGCTCTAGCTTTACACGAAAATGGAAAGATTTCCTATACACAAGTTGGTAGGGGGACATATTTATGGGAGTTTTGAATGTAGTGCGATAAGCCCATAGAGCATTATCAAGACTTCTCGACCAGTCAGTTTTGTTGGCATTTACGGTCTTCACAATTTTTTTCTTTATCTCGCGATTCTACACTTCAACTTTCCCACTTGACTGCGGATGATACAGGGTTTGCTACGTTGTGGCGAACACCATACTTCTCAAGGAATGCCTTAAACAATTTATTACAAAAGTGAGAACCTTAATCGCTTATGATTGCCCTTGGTGTACCAAATATGGAGAAGATATTTTTTTTCAGGAATGCGGTGACACTCTTTCCCTCATTGTTTGAAAGCGCGACTGCCTCCACCCATTTCGTTACATAGTCAACCGCCACAAGAATGTACTTCATGCCATTCGAACTCACAAACGGACTCATTAAATCAAGACCCCAAAAATAAAAAAAGCTCAATCACCAGTATTGGGTTCATAAGTAGTTCTTGCCTTTTCGAAATTCCTCCTTCACGCTGGCAACGATCACAAGACTTGGGGAATTCATGAGCATCTTAGTGGATGGTAGGCTAGTAATACCCACACTGCAAAATCTTATGGGCAGTTCAGATACCACTATGATGCCCACCAACAGGGGATGAATGACACACCTCTAGTATACTCATCATCTCAACCTCGGGCACACAACGACGAATAATCCCATCAGCACAAACACGAAACAAGTAAGTCTCATCCCAAAAGAATTTCTTCACATCAGACATAAACTTTTTCCTTTGGTGAAATGACAAATCCGACGGAACCAAATCACTTGCCATGTAGTTAGCAAAGTCTGCGAACTAGGGGATAAGATCATAAGAAGCAATCAATACCTGTTCATCAGGGAACACATCATTTATCTCAATTCTATCTCCTAGCTTAATCATAGCTTCCTCTTCAAGTCTGGACAAGTGATCAACAACTTGATTTTTTGTTCCCTTTCTATCCTTAACCTCAAAATTGAACTCTTGCAGCAAAGGTACCCATCTAATCAACCTTGGTTTTGCATCCTTTTCAGTCATGACAAACCTCAATGCAGAATGGTAAGTATGCACTATGACCTTAGTACCAAGCAAGTATGATCTAAATTTCTCGAATGCGAAAACCACAACAAGGAGTTCATGTTCAGTCATAGTATACTTCTTTTGAGCCACATTCAGAGCTTTGCTGACAAGTAAATTGGATGAAGAATCTTTTCTCGCCTCTACCCTAACAATACACCAAGCGGTACCTCACTTGCATAATAATGGTTGCCCACAATTTGGTGAAATAATGACAGGTGCTGACACTAGTTTCTTTTTCAACTCCTCAAATGCTCTCATACAAGCATCAACAAACTCAAATTTAGACTCCTTTTCAAGTAACTTGCACAATGGGTGTGCAATTTTACAGAAATCTTTTATGAACCTCCGGTAGAAGCCTATATGCCTAAGAAAATTTCAAACATCTTTGACAGAGATGGGTGGTGGAAGCTTTTCTACTACCTCACCTTTAGCTCTATCAACCTCAATACCTTTTTGTGAAATCCGATGACCCAGAACTATACCCTCTTTCACCATAAAATGGCACTTTTCTCAGTTGAGCACAAGATTGCACTCTTCATACCGTTTTAGTACCTCAGTCAAATGTGTCAAACAATCAGCAAATGAGTCACCTACCACAGAGAAATCATCCATAAATACCTCTATCATTTCCTCGACCATATCTGAAAATATCGACATCATACAACACTGGAAGGTCGCTGGAGCATTACATAACCCAAATGACATTCTTTTGAAGGCAAAAGTCCCATACGGACAAGTGAAAGTGGTTTTCTCTTTGTCTTCCGGAGCTATGGATATTTGATTGTAGCCCGAATACCCATCTAGAAAACAATACCAACCCTTACCAGGGAGATGATCTAGCATCTGATCCATGAAAAGCATTGGGAAATGGTCTTTCTCAGTCTATGCATTTAACTTGCGGTAGTCCATACACACTCTCCAACCAGTCACCGACCTCATTGGAACAAGCTCATTTTTAGCATTAGGAACCACAGTGATTCCTCCTTTCTTTGGCACACACTGAACTGGGCAAACCCAACTACTATCAATAATGGGATATATAACTCCATCATCTAACCATTTAATGATCTTCTTTTTTACAACCTCTTGCATAAGGGGATTTATTCTCCTTTGGTACTCAATACTTGGCTTACTGTCTGACGTGAGTTAGATTTTGTGAGAACAAATGCCCGACGGAAACCCAATAATGTCCGCAATAGTCCATCCTATAGCCTTCTTGAACCGCTTCAACACCGATATCACAACCTCTATTTTCCCTTCACTCAAGTTAGCAACAATGATAGCGGGTAAGGTGTTATTTTTTCCCAAGAATACATACCGCAAGTGGGATGGAAGGACCTTATGACCCAGTTTTAGAGGCTCATCAATAGACGGTTTTGTCGGTGGGGTGTCACGATTATTCATGTCTAATTCCAACCATTTTGGATTGAAATGAAACTCGAACCCATAAAGTGCAGCAACTAGCTCATCATACTCATCAATACATCACTGTCAAAATTCATCATCACCGCTACTAGCGCATCAACACCTAACCTTTCCTCAATGAACACCTTAGATTCTTGTCCCACAATGTGATTCACCACGGATACCGATTTAAGATCACTTTCATGCTTCATAGACCTATAGATATTAAAAGTTACCTCCTCATTGTTTAATCAAAACTTTATCTGCCCTCTCTTCATATTGACCAAGGCACGCCCAATAGCAAGAAATGGTCTCCCTAACATAATGGGAACCTCAAAATCAACCTCACAATAAAGTATCACAAAGTCCGTTGGAAAGATGAATGACTCAACTTTCACAAAGACATCTTGGAGCACTTCAATGTGCCTTTTAACAGTTCTATCGGCCATAAGTAAATGCATCGTAGTTGGTTTTGGATCTCCTAAACCCAACTTCTTATAGATGGACATTGACATCAAATTAATGCTGGCACCCAAATCACACAAAGCTTTCACAAGCCTAAAATTCCAATGGTACAAGGAATAGTGAAAGCTCTAGGATCCTCTTTATTTTTCACAAGTGACCTAGTAGCATTAGCACAACAATGTTGCAGTCTCTCTTCATTCTCAAAACTAACAACCCTCTTTTTGGTCACCAAGTCTTTCATGAATTTAGAATACTCATGCATTTGTTCCAAAGCTTCTATCAATGGGACATTTATGGATAGTTGCTTCAACATAGTTATGAACCTGCAGTATTTTCCCTCTTCAGTCTTTTTCACTAATCTCAGTGAAAATGGAGGTGGAGGTCTAGGCATGGAAACAACTTTTTGGGTCACCTCAACTTCTTTCTCTGCATCAGCTTTCGGATCTTCAGTAACCTCAATCTCATCCTCATCTTTTCTATCACTCTTTCAACCTCAAATGACATAGGGGGATCAATAGTCTATTTTCCTCCACGAGTAGTGACTGCCATATGATGAGTCTGAGATTTGGACTCATTTAGGGCTTTATTTGTATAGATTTAGTGTCCTCAAATGCTTATTTTGTGCCAATAACTGATGTAAAATTCTTGATTTCTACGTATTTGGATTGAAAAACAATGCAAGGACACTAATTTGCAAAAAGGAATTAAGCGAGCTGACAGAAGGAAGAAAAGAGAGCCTGGTGATCGCCAAGTCCATTTGGTGAGTCGCCGAGTGGCCAGTTGACCGCCTAAAGTTCCAGTGTGCCAAGCCCTGAAGGAGAAAATCAAGTTGGCGAGAGAAAGAAACAGTCGGTGGATCACGGAGTGGTTCCGCGATGTAGTGTTACATCGCCCAAAGTATAGACCTGGAGGATGTTGAGGGCCAAGGATAAAAGGAGATGGAATTGACCAACATCGGCGAGCCCAACATACTGCACCGAATTTCACAACATTTTTTTGGCGACTATAAATATATTTTTGAACATTTAGATCGAAATATATTTTTCATTACATTGAATTTTCAGTTTTGAACTCTGAGTATTGAGACAAGTTTTCCTTAGCTTTGAAGAATTGAAGTTTTTCACTTTTGAGAAATTGGAAGTGGGTCTTTGAGATTCTTCAATTTGGACCATTGTAAGGATGAAATTAATCTTACCAGTTGATAGAAACACAATTTGGTAATAATATTTTATCTTTTTATGATGTCTAGCTAAAACCCCAATTCTTAGGGTGTGATTATGGGCTGATTTAGTTTATGGGTATTGCTAATTGTTAGTCTAAATGCTATTTAGAAGTGATTTCAATCAATAATTTTGGTTTAATTTAACGAATTGTAGTTGCAAATGCAGTTCTACCTTTGTGTTTTTGGCTTGCTTGAGTGAGAGATTTTAAAAACCAAGATTATTGATTGATGGTCTGTGGGTATTGGGTTGTCATGGGTTCAGCTCGAGAGAGTGAATCCTAAACTCTTTTCCACACATTCAGCTCAAGAGAGTGAATGGACTAAGGCATACACTGTTCTTATTTTGCATGCTTGTCGATGTTCGAGAGAAAATTTACCTCCTCTATAGTCTAGCTTATTCACTAATTTACATCTATTTCCTAACAGTTGCAATTACCCATTTGTCTACATTAGCCTATAATTGAATCACATCCCAAGAACCCGTCTCATTATTGCTATTTCATGTTATTTGTTGCTGCTATAGTTGATAATTAAAACCAAAACCCCCTGTTATTTGACATTCGTGTCACCCCCTAATTTGAATTATATTTATATTCGATAATGTTTATTCCTATAGCTGATTTGAATATATTCACACTTTCCTATTGAATCTTAAACACGTACTACTCCCTGTGGGATTCGACCCCAACTCATTTAGTTGGTTTATTTACTGACTAGCGATCGTTGACACTTAGAATTGGATGAAGTGTCCTTGAGACGTTAATCAACATGGTGCCGCTGCCGGGGAGTGGTGTTGGTTAAGATTCTTGTGGTGAAGTTGAATTTTGTTCTTGTTAGTCATAGTTGAATCTACTTACTTTTAGTTTTGGTTTGTTTGTTGTTGTTTTGAACAGAGGAAATGAGTGTGAACGGAAGCAATGGTAGCCAAGTGGGCCACCAAGATGACATCGGCAACCTCAACGATGTCAATGAGCCTAATGTTAATGACTCTCATCTAATGGGTGGAATTGGTGTCATTCGCTTGCCTGTGGTTGAAGGGAACGTTGTGTTCCATATTACAAGTACTATGTTGCAGCTCTTGCAATTGAAAGGGTTGTTTGGTGGGCTGGCTCATAAGGATCCCCATTAGCATATTAGAAACTTTGTTGTTCCCCTTCAAAAACATATCCCAAGAGTCTGTCCGATTGACGTTGTTCCCATTTTATTTAATGGGAGAAGCATGTAAGTGGCTAGCTGAATTGCCACGAGACTCAATCACTTTGTGGGAAGAGCTTGTCACCTCATTTCAAGTGCAATTTTTCCCTTCTTCGAAGATGATGACTCTTCGGGATAGCATCCAAAGCTTCAAGCGTTTGGAGGGTGAGCCAATTCATGAGACTTGGCTATGATTGAAGAAGTTGGTGTTGCAATGCCCAACTCATGGTTTGCTCGATAACATTTTGCTGCAGTATTTTTGCCGAAGCCTTGATTCGGTGAACAAAGGTGTAGCTGACCAACTTTCTCTGGGAGGTTTGATGCAACAACTTTACGTTATAGTAGCCCAGCTTTTGGATGGTATGACCACAATTAATCGAGCTTGGTACACCTGTGAAGATCAGGTCTCCCCTCTCACGTTTAAATTGACCAAAGAGCAGCTTGAGAATGACCAAGAGAGGGATCAGAACATGGCAAAGATCATGACACAACTTGACATTTTGCCCAAAAATGTCATGGGAGCTGGTGCTAGAAGTGTCAATGTTGTGTGTGTCAAGTGTGCAAACCCCGAAGAGGCCAAGTTTGAAGTGTTGTACAACGAGGAGGTGAATTTTCTAGCCAACCAAAGAGGTGGTTATCGTGCAAACTACCCGAGGCATGGTGGTAACCAAGATTGGAGGATGGATGAAGGTTGGAGAGATCGATATAGAGAGTGGAGGGATCGTAACCCCACTTGAAAGGAAAGGGATGGGGAGAAGGACAAGTACATTCCTCCCCACAATCATCAAAAGCAAAAGGATTTTGAGGGTGGTCGGTCTGAGGATATGTTGTCTCGTATTCTCAACAAGGTTGAGGGGTCCGATAAGATCTTGAAAGAGATGAAGGACGATGTATCGACCTTTATCCAGACGGTCACCTCTCACTCCGTCTCGATCAAACAGTTGGAGACCCAGATGAGTCATATTTCATCTCATTTAAACATGAGACAACAAGGGGTTTGCCTAGTGACACTGTGGCCAACCTCAATAATGAAGTTTGAGCGAGGACTTACGTCGTTCCACGACGTTAACTAAGGTGCTACTTGGGAGGCAACCCAATTTTTATTTGCTTTCTTTTTGTTTTTAAAATAATCGTGTATTGATTGTGTAGGTTAAAGTGTGGAATGTGTTTGAAAAGTAGAGATTGTCAAGCAAAATGTCCAGTCGGTGACTCACTGAAGAGGTCGGCGAGCCTGACTTGGCCCATCGTTGGACTCAAGCAATTTTGAAATTGGAGTCTGTAAAACTAGGCGGGCCCAGGAGCAAATCGGTGTGTCACCGAATGGGTTGGCGATCGCGACTTTCTTCGCCGTTTGGATCCCCACTTTACCTAGAGGTCCTGTAAAACTCGGTGAGGTAAGTGACCACTCGGCATGTCGCCGAGTGGGTCAGCGAGCAAGACTAATGTCACCGAATGGGCGAGAATTGGACGGTTTTAAAGGCCAAAGGTTTAAACTTTCAAACTATTTCACATTCCCTCACTTTTTAACTTCCCAAACTCACACCCGCACTATATTTTCCCATATTTTCATGTTTTTACTACCTCCTAGTTGTTTATTGTGTGTTTGGAGTTGAATCTTTTGCCGCCTACCTTTTCAAATATCATATTCGACATAAAAGGTTGGTTTTCCGAACCCCAAACTCATATTTAGTGAGTTTACTTATTTCCAATTGTGTTGATATTAGTGAAATGTTTTGGACCTCTCTGATTTCATTGTTTTTATGGTTGTGTGCATGTGTGTCTATTTTAATTTGAATATCTTGCCTAAATTGCCTAATCGTTGATTTCCCGAAATTTTCTTGCTTAAAAGTGATCTAAATTGTTGGGTTGTGCTAATTTATTGTTGGGTCTAGTCGGGTTAAGTCTAAGTAACCCACATTTGTGCCAAATGACGTACTTTGCCCAATGATGGAACGGTTGACGTCATATTAAGGGCTAAAGTCATCAAATGGCCAAATTTAGCCAAACCGGGAGAAGTCTGAGTATCCCGGAGGCATGGGTAACATCGGTCTTAATCTAATTGGGTCATTGTATGGTTTGATTTTGTTTTTGGGGGCTGTGGGGTTGAATTTGGAAGTCGGAGTTGAAAGTAGGCAAGTTGGGCAGTTCGGCGAGCTGGGTCGAGCTCGCCGAACCACTCGGTGGTTCGCCGAAATCCCCTTGATCTCCTTTAATTTCAAGCAATTGTTAAGTTTGGGTTCTGTAACTTTCGGCTAGAAGCCTAAGTTCGCCGAGTGCGGCTCACTGAAAGTCCTTCTTGATCGCCCTTTCTGCTCCCCTAACCCCTAAAATACACTGTAACTTTCAGCGGGCTAGTATGCTATCGGCGATTCACCGAAAGGCTCTTCCCAGCACCGACATGCCATTTTTCTGGCGATTTTTGAAGCCAATCCTTTCGGCGAGCCCGGTTTGGCTCACCAAAGTGATTCGGCGACTCGCCGATCGGTTCGGCGAGTCTGTCTGCACCTATTTTTCTGCAACTTTTCATGAAACAAATCTAACTCTTTTTGATGTTTTTGCAAATATGGCTAGGATCAACTTCAATATGTCACCCCGTAAAAGAGCACGGGGAATAGCAAGGGCAAAGGCAAGAAACCAACATCTAAGGTTCCGGAGCACAACTCCGACAGCGAGGGAGAGTCGTTTCCCTCCCAAGCTGTATTATCTGAGCCGGAGGATGACCAACCATTACAGTCCCGGCGAGCGGATATTTGTGCTAGGTCTCGCCCAGACTCATCTAGAGCCCCAACAACCACTTCTCCTGCAGCAGACACAGTGCCAGCTCCAACACCACCTGTGGCCCCAGTGCCACCAGTACGGATTCCTCCTCCCAGGCTACTTAATAGATTTAAAGTTGATGGGTTGCGGACTATTCTTGAGGAGTTGCTGCTTTCTACAGAGGGCCTAGATGGCAAATACTTCAGGATGAGGGAGACACTCCAGTACCATCGCTTTGAGCAGTTCACCAGGCCCCGATGCCCCTATATTCCTACATGGGTTCGGAAGTTTTACTCAGCATATGGTGACCTTGTCACGACCCGGGAGCACCCCCTAGTCGTAACCGGCGTACTCGACCTCGAAGAGGTCTAATACAAGCCTCTTAGCATTCATTCATCGCATAGACACTAAAACCATAAGGAATTTAAAACTTTCTTTACCAAGAAAA